>JAQGAU010004213.1:0-11954 GCA_034698045.1 Paramacrobiotus richtersi | reverse complement strand
CAAATAACTCAGCGTTTCATCCGAACTTCTTGCAAGTTTCATGATAAATGCACATATATATGATGATCGTTCTGAACAAATCTCAGCCCAGAAGTATGTTTCTGAAATTTTAAAATGAATTTCAAAAATTTTAAAATTCATTTTAAAATTTCAAAAACATGGTTCCGGGCTGAAATTGGTTCAGAACGATCATCATATATATGTGCATTTAGCATGGAAATTGCAAGAAGTTTGGATAAAACGCTGAGTTATTTGAGACGAAAATGTGTATAAACTTTTTACCGCTATTGTGCAACAACCGGACGTTGCGTGCACAAACAGATTTCTGGACATTGTTAATTGATGTTCTGGCTATTATAAATCATAATCGAGGCTAGTGCAAGGTATACAGGTGCGCGGGTGTTGTGGTTTCACTAATACTTATCACAATACGCAGAAACATGCCTTAAATATAAGAGTATATTCCAGTAACTCGAGAACGGTAATCAGTAGTGTCCACTTCCAGTGAGGTTGCATTTGCTCTATTGGCCCGATAATGGCGGCTAGCGCGCAGAAATGGTTCGGGATACCAGTAAATAAGTATGCAACGTACCGCCGGGCTGTAGCATGTAATACTTTGTACGCCTGCCGCCTGTTCTTTCTAACAAACTTTTATCTATTTTAGTGAATCTGAATCACAATCAACATTATCAATACACACAATTATACGAAAGACTTCTTTCCGCTAACCACTTTTGTCAGCATGACCTGCGTAAGTTTCTAATCACGGCCGATTTGGGGCGATCACCATTCGCATGCCTGCTTAGGAGCCTTTGGAGGCAGCTGAGCCACCGGTATGAACATACTCTGCCGCCGAAGGAATGAATAGCGACGATTACCGGGTAGAGAAATATCCAATCCAGAAGTGGGTCGTTCCAGACTGCGGTGCGGTGTCTCCGTTGAATCGGCAATCTCTAATTTACTCTTCCGGGTCAGCGAAAATGGGATAGATTGGTGTTTTGTAGGATCTGACATTTTCCTGTTGCTATCAAAAATTCCTGACATTTTTCGCTTGATATCCAAAGTTCCTGACCTTTTCCTGTTGATATCCAAATTTCCCGACATTTTCCTGTTGCTATCAAAATTCTGATGTGGATTCTTGGATTCTTCGGTTATTGGATTGGATTCCTCTTGGATTATTGGATGTTTAGGGGTATGCGATTTCTCCAGTTCTACTGTAAAAAGCTTTGAAAACGGGCGAAGTCTAAAATGAGTAGAATCCGCTCTCGGTAAACTAGCCGCATGACTTATCCGCAGCTTAAAACATGCAGAACTAGAAATTTATTCAGATCATGAAAAGTGTTGGCACAGAAAGTCTGCTAGAATTGTAAAAGGTGTGCATTGCATGAAACACGTTACTCATTCCAGGTAAACAATGAGTACCAAAACGAATCAGCGCAACGTGGTAACACATATACACAAAACAGCGTGTAACAGGCTGATTAATTAAGTGCATTGTCGTGCGGCAAAAACAGAGGTTATGCATTCAAGCCGTGTGCCAAACTCCATGGATTAGCCAGAAGAACGTCAACGCAGACTTTGTCATACCAAAGTAGATACGGCTTTCAATGTACTCACGTGAGCTCTTGGGTAAAGCCAACTCGAGTCGATGGGAAATAGCGACAGTTGAAGGGACAGGTATCAAGTTTGCAGCTTTGCAGAACTCAGTCCAGGGTGGACTACTGTGCAAAAAAGTGTCAGGTGCTGATAAATGTTGCATTTCGACCTGAGATTCTGCTTGCAGACTTGCATTCACCATGGAACGTAACAAACATTAAACTTTTGCAGTGTACGTGTAAATCGCAAAGTGCACTTCCGTAATTGCTAGTACTGAGCGTGCTCATATTGGGATTCTTAGCTGAGAATCTCGACTACCATAGTAATAACGCCCACAATGTCAACTACAGCACCAATGTTTGCTGACAGCAGAACAGTTGTATCAGCTTTCTTTAGCCGCAACATATGTTGCCATCGGTTTGCCGAGCTACAGACGTGCATCATGTATGTTAACTTGTCACTTGAGTGTGAGCTACAGCTGCCAGATGGATGGATGGTGCAGCCATAGACTAATGCTACCGTAGGTTACAGTTCGCCGTTTACTGACCTTCGTATGCTAACGTAGTGTACTTACAAATCCGTGTATATTGCGCACTCCACAAATGTAGTAGCCGTGGTTTTCTCTGTTAGTATTCCTGATTAGCAAATCTCCCGAGTGCATGACCTATACAGGTGGCACAAAAACGTGAGCATAGGTCTTATCGTTCGTACGTAGTAGGAATGTTTATCTAGCATAAGTGCAATAATTTTATGGCCTGAACAGTTCTGCAGCAGTAACTGCGGAAACTGATCTTTCAAATGCCGAGATCATAATTATTGTGCCTGCTGCGAGGCTGCAGCAGTTTCTGTACTCAGTATCCTTGTACATGTGAAATTAATGCTATGACCGTATGACGTACGTGGTAATTTGCGTGATCATCCCTGATCTTTTGCAAATGATCCACTGTAGCATTCCATTAAAATCCTGCGTGATAGTATTCGCCGAATGCGTATCTCCGGTACCCAGGCAGAATAACAGGATACCTTCCCCACAACTCTGAATGTAGCGCGCTGTCGACAGAAATATACAGCAGTCGGATCCTGCTACTGGAGATCAGCATTGCTAAGCCGTATGCATTGCTCGACTGAAACGCTTTACCGGTAGTAACATGAAGTAAGGATTGCGCTCGTTACCTCGTAATATTTCCAACCGAATATTAGATGACGACGGACAATCACGGTTATGTATGTCTACATGATCGCCACTATTAACAAATGGCATTATAAGTAATCGTCACAGAAATGCGCCTACCAATGACGACAACCCCTTTGGTGACGGTCTCGATTCGCACAACAGACTATCAGCTGGTGTCGTCAATTTATGGAAGGGCCAGACTGAAATACTTCAGAACTGCTTCCAGATGGGTACAGTTTTTGTTCCAAAATTGGCAATGTTCACCGCCGAAAAAAGAGTTGCAAGTTCTGTTTAAGTGATTTTTTTTGCACTTGTCATGTTGATCATTTTTAAGGTTTGCATCTAAAACAACAGCAGTACAACGCGCTGTCCGATTTAGAAGAGACCTGGGGCCTGATGCAAATCCACTCACCAAAACGCGATCTCGCATCACGTATTAACACGAACCAAAGCAAGTGGTATTATATGAAAACTGATCACCCGCTTCGTAATTGTCTTTGGTCAAATTCCTTCCGCAGTCCACGGTTGCCACATCCGTGTCAACCCCAAACGGAGTGAACAGTTCGGACGCATAACTTCCGATGATCGACATTGCGCCAGGCTGCTTGTTTTCCATCAGCTCGGACTTGGATTTGAGAAAATTCCTGAACCAGGCATACGCGCAGTTGCAGTGGATACGATAGACCTTATCGAGGTCGGCATCATACCACACTCCTTCACGCTTAAGACCCTTCAAATGCATTTCTATGTTACTAAAGACAAACAGCAGGCCCTGGTCCACTGACAAGCTGCTGAGGTGTGGCAAATCCGTGAATGTGTATGGTTCCATTTCCATAATGGTAGACTTGCGAAAAACTATCAGTCTCACATTAGGAATCCTGTTGAAATCGTAGCTCTTGATGGATAAATTCATTCCTTTTTCTATATGAAGGGCAACCAAACTGGGGAGTAGTCCGATGTGGTATATTTTTGATGTGACTGTGGTACTTGCGACAGCTTGAATTGTAATGTCGATGAGTTGGTTGCGTACTGGCTGAAATACAACCGAATGGATTGGATCATTCATGTCGCTCCGTTCGCCTAATCTCATGGTCAACGCTCGTGTCGGACTGATTAGGCTAAACTTGTTGGTAAAGGTTTGTATGAATGACCGCCAGCCGTCGTCGCAACTTAACTTAAAACAAGTTTGGTAAAACGGAGAAATCGGTGCGTGATCTGCGCTTCCATATAGCATCACCAGGCAGTAATCATACCCAGTGGGCGAACAGGAAACAGCTTCATATGCCTTGCACTCGTTTAATGTCAAATAGTCAGTGCGAAATGGATGCGAGACGTCATGAATTACCTCCACTTTGTTTTCGGCTGGAGGTCCGCTGCAGTCGGTCTCCAGTTTTGGACTCGACGGAAACGGCTCCGTGTACAAACCTTATTGGCGGACAAAACAGAAAGTTATTGTTTTTCATCTTAGCAATGTTAATTGAGAGATTTGCCCGCTCCAAAGTTTAGTTTCGTACCATGAGCTCCTCCCACTGACAGGACGAATGCAGTGACAGTCAATGCGGCCGCGAACATCTTCCTGTCAGCGTCTAGGGATTTCTTAGTTGTTAAATTATACTGCATCGACTAGTTCGCTATAGTATACCTTGCCGCGCGGGACATTCAAAAAATGCGGCCGCCGTAAATTTATAATTCGACGGTCTGCATTATTTGTGTGGTACCGTTTAGGTGATCAATGTTTCACTCAGCTTTGTGATGAACCGTTTAAGTGCGTTATCTGCGGGCGCATCACCAGCAAAAGTTATCGAAGAAAGGTAGTTTAAACACCCGATCGCCCGCAAGTTTCAACCTCGTTGGCACACATTCGCACGCTTACTAACCCTGTCACTCTGATCTCTCTCGGGAAAGATCACCCAGAATTCCAATTACAGGAGACCTTTCCTGAAACATCTATCGCACTGATGTGCGATGTGCTCGTACATCATTAGGACGGCTTCCGTTGTAGCAGTACAACGCTAGTAGTCAGCAGCGCTAACCATCCTGCTTGGTAGCGTGTTTTCTTTTCAGGTTGGTTGTCTGTTTTCAGCAGCAGGTCTTCCGTAAAATGAGCTGGATAAGCTATGTGCTTTTATGAGCTTTTGCTTTCAGTTTCCTGCTCGATGGATCGCGCTATTTAGTAGTGAACGGAGACAATGTCTCGAATTTGTTTCTCTTTAATTTCTCTACGCTGGTGTCCCGATTCTTTCTGCGCGCAAATTCGCCTGCATTATCGGGTTGCTAGAGCAAATAATATTGCAACCTCAACTAGCACAGTGATTGGCTATCGTTTCTTAGTCAGTTCTCGCATTACACGAATATGCTAATACAGAATAAACATAATATAAAAATTGACGAGCAATCGGACAACTGTATTTGTGAAAACATAGCCCTGGAATAAATCTTAGGTGCACCGAAAATAATGTATCGAACTGAACAAAAAGCAGAATTCTACGATTGTTTATTCAACTTCAGCATGGTCCGATCGATTCCCGAAAGGACAGGCAAGTGTAAGAATTCCTATATAAAGGAATGCGTAAATAAGTATGCACGATAGCGCCGAGCTGTAACATTACTGTGACAATACATTGTAACCTGGTACATCTGCCGCCTGTTTTTTTCAAACAAACGTTTCCGCGAGCAACTTACACTGTTCGGGCAATGGCACACAACGAGCCATCGAAGTACTCGATACAGAGAAGAAAGACTGATCCGCCAGCCACTTTCGTCAAAATATCTTGTGCAAAGCTAGAGCTCCGAAAAGGACTCACGTTAACATGAGTCCTTTTAACGTTAAAAGTGATCCGCAGTCTGAAAAATGCACACCGAGAGAGCGTTGCATCTGTTTAACACATTTTGGTTGCAGTTGTAGTGTTAATTGTTCTTGGCTAATTAAATTACAGCAACAGCAGTACAGCGAGATGTTCTACGTAGTTCTGTCAGATTGAGAAGAGGGCTGGAAACCGGCATGATATGCAAAATCAGTCACCAAAAAGCGACCGCGCATAATTAGCACGAACTAAAGCAACTGGTATTATAAGAAAATTGATCACCCGAACTATAGTTGTCTTCGGTAAAATTCCGTGCGCAGTCCACGGAGGCAATATCCGAGTCATACCCAAACGGAGTGAAAAATTCAGACATGTAACTTCCGATGACCGCCATTGCTCCAGGCTGCTTAGATTCCATCAGCTCCGACTTGGATTTGAGAAAATTCCTGTACCAAGCGAACTGGCAGTTGCAGTGGAGACGATAGATCCTGTCTAGGTCGGCATCATACCACCTTCCTTCGTAGAAGGTACCCTCAAGACCCTTCAAATGCATGTCTATGTCGTGAAAGAAAGAAGCAGAGTCCATACGACAAGTAGCGGGCGCCGAGTATTTTTATCACTTCGCGCTTGCGCTGAATCTGTCTTGTGAGGATATAGACCACACAACTGCATTTAACGGAACGAGTACTTCAAAAGTAGCATCCTGGTATTTTTAGAAAAGAATCAATCTGGAAGCGATAAACTCCACGATAGCAACCGGGCAGCATCCGGCGGAGAACCTATTATGTTTGGTAAACGGAATGATGCGAACTGTTGAGAATTTATAGCGCAAGTCGTTTTTTATGCAGAGTCATACATATCGGGGAAACCACACCCGTTGCACACCTGCAAACGACACACCTAGCTGCCATTCAGTGTCATTTTTAATAGCTAAAACATCGATAAAATCAGGTTCCAGCAATCCGTTTGTGCACACCAGATCAGCATATTGAGCAACAACGGCGAAGAATTGAAACACATTTCCTTCTCAAGTAATTCAGCAGTTTATCCAAGCTTACGGAAACTTTCATCATAAACACACGTATATGTAAAGACCGCTTGGATGAAACGCTGAATTATTTGAGAAGGAAATGTGTTTAAACTTTTTGCCGCTACTGTGCATCAGCCAGCCGTTACGCGCACAAGCGGATTTCTGGGCACTGTTTATTGAAGTTTTGGTTATCACAAACAACAAATCGACAAGCCCTTGTCCACTGACAAACTACTGAGGTGTGGCAAATCCGTGAATGTATATGGTTCCATTTCCATAATGGTAGACTTGTAAAAAATTATCAGTCTAACATTAGGAATCCGGCTGAAATCGTATCTCTTGATGGATAAATTCTTGCCGCTTTCAATATGTAAGGCAACCGAACTCGGCAGTATTCAGATGTGGTATATTTTTGATGTGACTGTGGTACTTGCGACAGCTTGAATTGTGATGTCGATGACTTGACTGCGTACTGGTTCAAATACGTCTGAATGGACCGGGTCGTTCATGTCGCTTCGCTCCCCTAATTTCATGGTTAGCGCTCGTTTTGGACTAACTATGCTAAACTTGTTGGTGTAGGTTTGTACGGATGACCGCCAGCCATCGGCGCAGTTTAACTCGAAATATGTTTTGTAAAATGGAGAAATCCTTGCTCGGTCCGCTCTTCCATATAATTCAACATGGCAGTAATCAAACCCAGTTGGCGAACAGGGAATATTTTCATATGCCTTGCACTCATATAATGCCAAGTAGTCAGTGCGAAATGGATACGAGACGTCGGGAATTATCTCCACTTTGTTTTCGGCTCGAGGTCCGCTGCAATCGGTCTCCAGTTTTGGACTCGACGGGAACGGCTCCATATTATAGAAGCCTAATTGGCGGAAAACACATAAGGGCAGTTTTGTTTCAGAAATGTCAATTACTATTAGTATTATTAGTACAACATACTGATAATTAACAGATTTGTAACTCCTTGGTTCAGTTTCACACCATAAACTCCTCCGACTAACAATGTGAATGCAGCGACAATCAATGCGGCAGCTCGCTTTAGAGCACTTTGGCGCGAGTAACATACAAGAAATGCGACTGCCATATAAATCGATGGTTTTTCACATTTGTGTGGTACTTCTACCGTTAATGTGCCACATTGCGGCATTCAGCTGTTCGAAAACGCTATCTGCGGGCGCATCACATCAGATAGCACAGCAAGAGTTATTAACGAAGGAACAAGCCCTAAAAAAGTTGCTTGTTTGCGAAAAATACTCCAGCTGAGCGATAAGTTGCTCGCCAGTCGCTACAATATTTAAGTTTATTCTGTAAATTTCAGTAACTTCTGAATGCTGATCAGTAGTGTCCAGTATTGTAGTGCAGTGATTTTATTTTTTTTTGCTCTTTCGGCTAACACACTGAAAAGTATCGTGATACAAGTCAATACGAGTGCATGGTACCCCCGAGCTGTAGCATTTAACACTTTGCACTATTCTTTCAAATAAACCTTTCCGTATTTCCCGCGAATCACAATCTACGTAATCAATCCAGACAATTACAAGAAAGACTTCTTTCCGCTAATCACTTTCGTTAACATGTCCTGAGAAAGTTTCTTATCACGGCCGATTCAAAGCGATCACCATTCGCTGGCCTGCTTGGGCGCCTTTGGCGGCAGAAGTGCCGCCGGTATAAACATACTCTGTTGCCGAAGGAATGAATAGCGACGATTACCGGGTAGCGAAATATCCAATCCAGAAGTGGGCCGTTCCAGACTGCGGTGCGGTGTCTCCGTTGAATCGGCAGTCTCCAGTTTACTCTTCCGGGTGAGCGAAAATGGGATAGACTGGTTTTTCGTAGGATCTGACAGTTTCCTGTAGCTATCAAAATTTCCTGACATTTTCCTGTTGATATCCAAAGTCCCTGACCTTTTCCGGTTGATATCCAAATTTCCCGACATTTTCCTGTTGATATCCAAATTTCCTGACATTTTCCTGTTGCTGTCAAAATTTCCCGACATTATCCTGTTGCTATCCAGATTTCCTGATATTTTCCTGTTGCTATCCAAATTCTGATGTATATTATTGGATTCTTCAATTGTTGGATCGGATTCCTCTCGGATTATTGGATGTTTAGGTGTATGTGATTTCTCCAGTTCTACTGTAAAAAGCTTTGAAAACGGGCAAAGGTCTAAACTCCGCTCTCGTTAAACTAGCAGCATGAGTTATGGAAAGCATTGGCACAGAAAGCCTGCGAGAATTGTAAAAGATGCATGAAACACGTTACTCATTTCAGGTAAACAATGAGTATCAAAATGAACGAATCAGAACAAAGTGGTAGCACATATACATGAAGCAGCGTGTAACCGGCGGATTAATTAGACGCTGTCGTTAATATCGGGCGGCAGAAACACCGAGACAGAGGTTTTGCATTCCAGCCACGTGCCAAACTTCATGGAACATCAACGAAGACTTTATCCTACCCAAAGTAGATACGCCCTTTAATGTACTCACGCGAACTCTTGCGTAAAGCCAACTCGAGTCGATGGGAAATAGCGACAGTTGCAGGGACAGGTAGCAAGTTTGCAGCTTTGCAGAACGCAGTCCAGGGTGGATTACTGTGGAAATAAGTATAAGGTGCTGATAAATGTTGCATTTCGACGTGAAATTCTGCTGGCAAACTCACGTTCACCACTCACGTTTGCAGTGTACGTGTAAATCGCAAAGTGCACTTCCGTAATTACCAATACTGAACGTGTTCTTCTTGTGATTCTTAGCTCAGACACTCGGCTACCATAACATTATCTCATTCCACTACAGCACTACTAATGTTTGTTGACAGCAGAACAGTTGTATCAGCTTTCTTTAGCCGCAACATATGTTGTCAGCACTAGGAGCACCTGCAAGCATTTATCATCTATGTTAACTTGTCACTTGAGAGTTTCAACTGCAGTTGCCAAATGGATGGTGCAGACATTGAGTCATGCTAAGTTATAGTCTACCGTACACTGGACCTTCATACACATTACACGGTAACAGATTCACATCTGATGGATAACATTGGATATTGGCTGTGATGGCTGGAAGGAACTACTGTCCACGTACAATTCAAAAACCAAATGGGACTGGAGCTCTGTGTTTTTCTGATTGTGCAGCGAAGGAAATGATCGCCTGCACACTTTAGTGCCCAGTATAGCTCATTCGATAGAGATTGAAAATGCCTTGTTTCATACGCATACCAACTGTCATTATTTATCGAAGATCTAAAGAGACATGCGACACAATATCATCGCCTGTAGAAATCTATGGTAAATAATGGGGTTTAAGAAATTGGTACTGCTAGTGGAACCAACTTCCGGTCAGCGACAACTAGTTCTCGGATGCAGCAGAACTCACGCGCGTGAACTATAATAACAGAATTTAGCTTCAGTGTGTAGACAGTGTCAGATCATACTACAAAATTTGATGGTGGATTCGCCATAAGAAAATGGTAAAAAAAACGAGCGGAAAAGTTAAGCTCTCTCGGATTCGTGAACCTGCACTCATAAGAATAAACGTTGCTCAAGACATGGTAGAATGGCTTTTTGTCTTCAATTTTTTAGCAAAATTAACCGAGTACGGTCTCAGCAGGCTGTGGCGGAAAAGGTGAAAGCGTTAACTGGCGGCCTGTCTGTACTAATCGCAGCCTTCGTTCGTTAATTTATTTAAAACAACATGCCGCCAAGTTCGACTGGCTCTATTCGGCGCACGTGTGGATTGACCGATCCATGAGGATGCCGGCAAAACTGATAATTCAGATGACATAAACCATCGTGAAGCGGGACATCCGACCGCGGCTCTCACCGGACTCCTCTTCGCATGCTGGCATTAGTTGCTCTGTTTCCCTCACTAGTACACCATTGCGAACTGCTGTTTATTTATTTAGGATACCTCCTGGATGCGCAAGGGACGTGGCTAAAGGACATGGTCTCCTACACACGATTAGATAAGTGATAATTGGTCTCCGAAGTACAGAAAACACCCAAACACTTAGCGTTTACAGACGATATCAACAGAACCGGTCACTTTCTTTTGATTAGAGAATTTGCGACGAAATGCAGTTGTATGGTACGAATTTTGCTCGTCGAAACTTTCCAGAAACCCAAGAATGTGTCCGGAAACTTCTTGTAGATTCATTCAGATCTGTCTAAAGGTCATACGCAATGCAAAGGTTGTGTGGACGTGGCTAAAATAATTTTACCGTTGAAAAGCTTGTTGTGTAAACTGAGAAAAGACTCGGGTACAAAGGGTTGTTGAACACCATATCGGTGGGCAAACACGACTGCACTACATGCCGCTTCGCAGCTCCTACCGGCGCCTGGATACTGGGACACTACAGGAACAAAACGTCCTGATTTTAACAGGCTTAAGGCGGGTTTCCGTGTATTGTCATGAGTATCGGTGAAACCACAACCCGCGCGCATCTGTAAACATTTACTGTAAACTGTTTATTTTGGTCACAATAGAAGTGTTACAGTGTGCAGAAAAATGTAAACATTACTCTAAGCTTCATTACAGTTCTAATAGCCTGAATATCAATTCACAATGTCTAAAAATCTGTTTGTGCGCTCAACGTCCGGTTGTTGCGCAATAGCCGCGAAAAGTTTAAACACATTATATTCTGTTCTCAAATAACTCAGTAATTTTATCCACACGTCTCGAAACTTTCATGATAAATGCACATATATATATATGATAATTATGATAATTTCGCGGCATTGGCGATACTTAAAACGATAGATCGAGATGCTCTAGCGCTGCGTGACTTACAATGAGAAGAGAGCTTTAGAACCAGCATGATACTAATCCAGTTACCACAAAGCGTTCGCGCTTTATTAACATGGACCAAAGCAAGTGGTGTTATACGAAAACTGATCACCCGCTCTGGAGTTGTCTTTAGTCAAATTCCGTGCGCAGTCCACAGATGCTACATCCGTGTCAAACCCAAACGGAGCGAAAAATTCGGACGTATAAGTTCCGATGACCGCCATTGCGCCAGGCTGTTTATATTCCATCAGCGACGATTTGGATTTGAGAAAATTCCTGTACCAGGCGTAAGCGCAGCTGCAATGGATACGATAGATCTTGTCCAGATCGGCATCATACCACCTTCCTTGATACAAAATGCCCATCAAATACTTTTCGATGTCATTAAAGACGTACAACAAGCCCTTGTCCACTGACAAACTACTGAGGTGCGGCAAATCCGTGAATGTATAGGGTTCCATTTCCATAATGGTTGTCTTGTAAAAAACTATATGTCGAACATTAGGAATCCGGTTGAAATCGTATCTTTTAATGGATAAATTTTTGCCGTTTTCAATATG
>JAQGAU010004212.1:0-11959 GCA_034698045.1 Paramacrobiotus richtersi | reverse complement strand
CGCGACATCGCACACTGCCATCCTGGTTCCTTTCCACGAAAACTCCCTTCTCACTCCAAATATCTCCTTGCAATGGTCTCGCCGGTTCTGTAATGGTATTCCACGATGCAAACTCCAAAGTGGATGGTGTTCTTTCGTCATCATTCACTTCCGGTGCCCCTGTCCCATTTCTAACTGTGACTGCGGGTTTCTTTGGCAGTGGGACATTGTCTGTAGAATTTTCCGTCAAATTCGCGTCCGCATCTGTTTGTCCAGGAGAAAGCGGTCTTTTTTCGGTATTCCTCGGCAGAATCGAACTGCTCGTTGGTAACAGAACATTTTCCGATGGTTTTTTTGTCAGCTGGCGATTCTGTTCGGATATCCCACCAGCCAACGGTTTCTTTTGAGCATTAACGTTCCCGGTTGTTGGCAATCCATTTGCAGGTGCATTCTGGACATTTGTAGCAGTTTCCGGTTGGATTACCCGTTTCTGCGGTTGGACAAACCCGATCGAGTTCCCAAACACTTTCTCCCATTTGTCAATGACACTTGCGACGCCTTGGTACCAGTTCCGTAAATTACTGATGAGGTTTCGGTCAATGTCATTGAGAAAATACGAAGTGGAATTCCGAATAATGGCGGAAGTCATTTTTGGTGCGTCTGATGGCACAAATGCAAACCTAATGAAGAAAAATATATGGAATGATATTAAAATATGCAGAACTAACAGAAAACTACAAGGTAGCTATTGAAAATCTAATGAGAAACATTCACCTTTTTTAAAAGAACTAACAAGTAATTATTATTAACGAAATCATTCAGCAATCAGCATGCGAAGGCAAACAAAATTCTGAAACACTCCCAAAAAAGAAAATTAACCGTATTCTCTCAAGGATTCTTAAACGGTTAAAAATTTCTCCAAAAAGATATCTTCGAGAACCGACTCTCGATATTCTAGAAAGACCTTAGAAAAACAGACAATTATTAAAAAGTCAAAAGTTTGTAAGTAAAAGGATAAAATAAAAAAATCTTATCGCACCTTAAACTATATAATCTTATGCAAAAGTAAGAAATGATTTATTGTTAATATTGTATTGCTGTCATTGTAATTAATTAATTATCATATTAATAATTTATTATAATAATAATATTATATTAATATAATTATTATATTATAATTGTTAGTTAATTAACAATATTAAAATACTGCTAATTTCCCGCACAGACCTAACACTATTCGCATAACCAATTCCGGTGGTCTCGTTCAATTTCGGCACTTCTTTGACATAGACATTCCGCACCAGCAGCACATCCCCCGCACTAGCCGCTTCCGGGAGATTACTACGGTAGCGTGTAAACAGGAACAGCTTGAATTTGACATTATTGAGAATATCCAGACTGGGATCCACCAGCCCCATGCTCATCATCCACTCGTCATGACCCCGGAAGCTGCGGGTTATCCGCGGCGGGATGGCATACCGCACGATGGCCACAATGTGGTAGGGACCGCCGACGGTCAGCTGGGACAGGGGTTTGTAGCCGGTGTGGGCGGGGAGACTGTAGGAGGAGTTGGGAAGGCAGAGTTTGTCTTGTTCGGATAGCACCTGGGTTTGGGTGGTTGGGGAGGACTGGGAGGGGCAGGGTGGTGGCAAGGTGGCTAAACCATTCAAAAATCACATTATTTCGCACATAATTTCCTTTTGGTTAAATACTAAATAGTGTAATTTACACATTCAAGTTCCATCATCCATGCGCGAAGATGGATCGAAAATCGAGCAACAAGTCAAAAATAAAATAAAACCGAAGAAATTTGTTATCTTCAAGCCGCATTATTAGCGTTATCTTTAAGTTATACATACAATTAATTATTATTGAAAGTTACGGTAATTCCACAACTTGGTCAGTCTGGGATATGTTGAAGAAAAAAACTATTCCAGATGCACTCAGTAAAGATGAAATTTTTAACGCGGTTTCTCTCGAGAAATGGCTACTGAAGGAGCATATACCTAACATAAGCCACTGCACTACGGCAATACGACGGAATCAGTAAGTACCTTATGGCTCACAAGTGACAAATCAATGCTAGGCTAGCCGCTAGCTAGCAGATTCGTAGCTATTAATAGTCAGAAACCAGTCAAACCACCATGTTCCCAAAGTGCACGGTTTCCCATCTTTCCAAACCAGTTTTTTATCCATTATATGGACACAAAAATAACATCTACAACATTACGAAAAGCCAAAAATTAGAGAGTTCCTTACTCTACTTCGCATACCGATTAAGACTTGCGGATGATATTGTGGACCACAGCGGAGGACATTTTTCGAATCCACCGAAAACCACTGGCTCTTCTCCTTGACAAACCCGACCATGAGGACCACCGGAGCGGAAAGAAAGTCAAAATAATTCAGCCTGGCTCGCAG
Organism: Paramacrobiotus richtersi; assembly: GCA_034698045.1. Lineage (NCBI taxonomy): Eukaryota > Metazoa > Tardigrada > Eutardigrada > Parachela > Macrobiotidae > Paramacrobiotus > Paramacrobiotus richtersi. Next base: position 9,559 of record JAQGAU010004212.1, on the reverse strand, counting down.
TTCCACAGGCATGTCATCTTTCATGCACGGCAGAAACTCTTCCATCACCAAGGCGAAAATCAAATTGCGACAGCCATCGGGCTGGATCTCCATTACATCCATTTTCCACTGTCGTTTCTTGGTGCGATCGTTGGTAGTGCAGCCTTGAACGATTTTCACCTGGAGGACCGCGAACTGGTCCGTGACTGGTTGGTCGAAAGGCACATCGCTCAGAGCTGCGCGCGTCAAAGACGGATGGGTATCATCGAAGGATTTGATCAAATCGGTGAGGTTTTCAACGGTTGCACTCGGAATTGTTACACAGTGAAAGGTTGGGGAAGGATTGTGATCGGCTGCAGCTTCGGCCATGTCCACATCTCCATTGTCGCTAGCCATCGTTCCCGAATCCGAACTTTTTTTCAGCAGATTTGATCCACAACGCCTGACAACGGCTTAAAGAAACCGGACTTCCATCGGAATTCGGAAATGTTAATGTCCGAACATGCAAAAATCAAGCAAAGGCTGCAAAGCCCAATATAGTTCACAAAATTTAACAACAGCTTCTCGAGACTGGATCGTTCGAATTTTTATTTGTTTGTACACAAAAAGGAAAACTACGTGCCCTACGTAACGTACGGCAGTCTCTGTACGTGACGTACGCTACAGTCGACTACGTACTATCGCTCGCTCGCTTCTTCCAAAAACGAATAAATGAAAAATCGGTCGTTTTCGAATTTCTTCAAACCTTTTCGGACAATAGTAATGCAGTAATCATATTGTCAGAATTCCGCGTGGTTGATATCCCGAGATTAAGCGATATCCTTGATTCTACTGTGCTTATCAGACTGAACGTGTGAAACTGTAGAATGGCGGCTACGGGCTCGACGGCGTACGATGCCTTCCTCAGTCCCCACGAAGCGGAGACTGTGCTCGGGTGAGACTTTGAGATGCGCTACTCATTTCTCGAATTCTCACGTGCATTCTTCCAGTTTGGTATCGGAAGCGCTGACGGATGGATGGACATTCGAAGCCATTTCCAAACAATTCAACGCGAATTTCCCTAAAGCGGACCATTACCGCGTCGGACGAGCTCTGGTACAGTTTAGAGCTATTTTCGCAATGTTTTTGTTTTGCATGGATTTTTACGACTGTGAGTCTGCTTTTCTGGATGATATAAAATATATTCAGTATTTTCATTTAATATAATATTTTCCAGGTCCCGTTAGCTTGGTAAAAGAACGTTTTTCGCTTTAAGATTTTTTTGCTTGTTTTGATTTGTCATCCAGAAATCTGGGTATTTTTGCTGGTTTTAGTCGTTTAGCATTTTTTTAATTCTCAGTTCTTTGTGGAATAGCATTCCGGAGATGTGGTAATTCATTTGTTGCAATGATGGATAATGCTGTAATTAATTTGTTACAGGAAATGTTTCTGTTGTGTGGAATTTTGGATACGCCGATTCCGCAGCTGATTGCCGTGTTTTTGTTGTATGATATGTACAAGGAATTTCCCTTGGCTTGTAATCCATTTGCTGCTGTATTTTACAAATTATTGGTAAGTTGCTAATACAGTTCATTGTCTCCGGCTTCCCGACATTTTCGGCGTTTGATTTTTGGTAGAAATGAAAGTGCAAGTTATTTTGAACGAAGTAGAAAGAAAATTTGAGAATTATTAAAAATAAATTTTAAAATCATCTAAGTTTATTTTTTAATTAACTTTTTGATATATGAATGCAACAGTTTCAGTACTTTAAAAGTAGGTTACTGAAACTGTTAAATTCATTTGTCACAACAGCTAATCAAAAATTTATAATAACGATAAAAACAAATATTTCTATTTTAAATTTAATTTTAAATATGATGGTTTTGTTCTTTTAGCATCCAGAGGAGCAGGAAAAGCTATTACGTGATTTGGCCCAAGACACCGAACTAGGAAATATTCCCAGCGATGAAATGGCCGAGCATTTATCACGCACCGGATTCTCCCTGGATGCCACGGATTGGTTCGTTATGGGCTTGGCCAAGTTTCCTCCGGGCTGCCGACGGTTTCTGGCGGCACTGACCGGTACTCCGCCACCATCCGATGTAAGCAGATTCATTTTCTGGTTCGGACTGTTTATAGGATAATTATCAAATTTTCTTATAGTTAATTCTTAAGCCGTATTGTTTGATTTTAACGTAACTTTTGCACTGTGTATCTTTGTATGAATTGCGAGAATGCAGCCACATTGCTGTACAGTGCTTTTCGAATTCGAAGATTGTGTTTTTCAAAAACGTTCTACGAATATTTTGTGTTATTCCAAATGCTTAGCTTGTTAATTTCATTTATTTTAAGTTTTAAAATTTCTCACAATTCCTTTTTCGTTTACTTAGTTAAGTTGTTTCGTGCCATCCTACCCAATTTTCACGTTTTATTAGAATACGACATTTTTGCGATTTTGTTCGTTTTATGCACTTTCGTAGTCTGTGATATTCGTCTTTCGATTACTCGTCTTCTTTAATGTTTTAATCCCTATTTTTCTTTGTGACGACGGATTGGTTTGTTTATTACTTTCTTTCGTTGTCTAATCTCCAGAATTGGGAAACTCATAGTAATGTCTATTTGCAGATGTTCATCAAACAGCCGGCTTTCTTCTGTAAAATGGACGCAGTTAATTCACAGGTACGGAAATTATGGAATATTTTGCAGAGACAGTTCGCAGTAGAGAGACGATTCACATTACTGGTGTTTAATTGTTTGTTGACATCCATTTTAGTCTCTGGATACGGCACATTTCGACAAGGAATTCCTGGAGCGACAGGAACGTGTGCCGGTGATGGAGCGCTCGGGTGTCAGCTGCGTTGTGGATTATCCCGATGTTACTGTCGTCGGGTGAGATTATGTGCATTCGTGCCGAAAAATGTGTGAAAATTTTGGTAAAAAATATACTGGATATAATATTATATCGGTATTATGAAATTTTATTTTCTCTGCATTATTTTTTTCTATTTATGCATTTTTTTATTTTATCCATGTAAGAGCTGTTAGAATGTGGCTTTTATCCCATATTTTAAGAAAACTGTATTACGGTATTTATCTTTTTGTATTACGTCTGAGTTGTCACAGGCGGTATTGCGATAATTTTTTTTGACGATGAAATTATTAACCTAGGATTTATGTGTAATTCTGTGTTGCGTCCTAACGTAACACTTCGGTTTTTTGGAAAATCTCAGTTTTATACTGTATACTGTCGTCGTCACAGGAATGCAAACTGCGCATGAAACCGCTTTAGTGAGAAAGATTGTAAAACAGTCCGCTCTCTAACGTGTACTCGGTAAATTATTATGGCATGTTCTAAAAATGCCTGGTAATTGAAATCCGAGTTTCTTCATCGAATTTTCTTGAAAATGTTTTAATTCAGACATTTGTCACATGGCTCATGGTATGCTTCTCCCACAACGGGAAACTTAGAAAAACTGAAAAATTGTATTAAAAATTGTAAAAAGATTGTAAAATTGTATTAAACACCGAAGAGATCGCTGCAAACGAATAAAGAATTATCATGTTATTTTGCGATGATGTAGATCTCGTCAGGAGAGCGGTCGTGCAGGCCGTGAGACAGCGGAAGCCCTGTCATCCGGTCAGAAACCACAGCCGGATTTGGCATTTATCCCCGAACTGATGCGACCCATTCCCACCATCATGCCGTTGAATAAGCGCGAGGTAGGCATTGGACTCTCTTGGTTACAGATTCTCTTGAAACAATCTGGATAAAAACATTAAACTGGAAAAACATGAGAAAGGTTTAATGGCAAACCACACGGTATTATAAATTTTTGATTTGATAAATTTTTAGCTTTTTTTTAACAGAAAGTAAATTTTGTAGGGGCTTTGCAGAAAAATTGCTGGTTCGCTGTTTGGTAAAAAACGGTTTAATTTTCCACAGTGAGTGTATGTGTACCATACAGGGAGTTTTGGTTTCGCCACACTCACATGAGCATATGCTCATTTATCGAAAGGGCTCGCTGTGAGCCGCTACACTACAATATCTCACGAATTTTGAGCGCATATTCGGTGCTCACATGAATTTGCCGTCGGTGTTGAGATTTATGATTGCTCCGTATAAAAACCGTTTCTCTTTCTAGAGCTACTAATTACATCAGACACTTGTAGATTAGTTTGTCTCTGCGCTGTAATATCGTTTCGGGTGAAGCGGGATTGCGTATCAGAGTCTTCAACATTATTCTGCGAAGTTTTTAAACACATTAAAACAGTTTTTACACACATTATTTTTTTTGAAGTTTTTGAACACATTAACGCATTAACAAAAAACTTTCGTCCTGTTCCCGGTAATTGTAGACTGCTGTTTTGAATGTCAAACCAGAATGTCCTGCTTTGCCATTTTGCAGCTAATTCGTCGAAAAAAAACTGGAAAACAGTTTTTTTCTTCTCACGAACTGCAAAGTTATATGTTAGTTTGGAAGTCGTTGTTTTGTATTTCTCACAGCAGCTCTGGCATGTTGATTACGATATGTGTTTTTCCGGTTGGAGTAGCTGGTGTGGATGAATCCGCAGATGATTGAAGAGCTGAAGATGAATCTCGACCCGACCATGCTGGTTATTCCGCCCAAATGGCTGCCGGTGTCCCCGCTGATCAGCAAAGCCGTTCGCAGTCCCTTGCATGTTGATGAGCAGAGCGCGCTGATTAGCGCCTTCGAAGCTGATCCCACTTTGGTGTTTGGCGGTGCTGTTATGACGCCGGAGGTGAATCATTGGTTTCCATGAATGATTATGTTTAGGATGTTTTTTTAATGTTGATTTGTTTTTTTGGAAAATTCTTTTAGTGTTGAAACAATTCTTATTGATGGTGTAATTTGATTAGTTAGCCTTATACGTACTTTAATCATCAACAGCCGTCAACCTAGAGACTGACAGAGCAGGGCAGTGGAAAGCAACCGAACTGCACAAAACTACCTTGTTGATTAAAATGATTTAATTATCTGAATGATTATTGTGAAAAATTTGTAATGATTTCAGATTTAATGATTTTTTACCTATATACAGTACATACAGTAAATTGTTCCCAGCAGTTACTTCATTGGGATGAAATACCACGTTATTAAAGATTTTGGGCGCGTTTAGTGTGTACCAGTATGTTTACGTTAGAAATTCTGATTTTTCATTGCTCTTGTTAATGGTTTGTTAAATTATTCGGAAAAGAATATACTCATTGTTGCTACAAATGTCTGAGGTAAGATGATCCATAAAAATTGCTCTTGTTTTAGGATATTTTGGGTATTGTGGAAAACAACCCCGGCATAGCTACGGAAATATTTAAGCGTGTTCATAAACTGCCGGAAAATGCGCTGCACCAAACGTGAGTATCATAACGTAATAATGCTCTTACCATACGAAAATGGGGTTGACTTGATCTGTTGCGCTCATTTTTTTTTCATTTATCTGTATATTCATTTAAAAATTGCATATTTAATCATAAATTTGATTTGATGGAATATGTTCTATTGATGCTTAGCTTTCGCGATTTCATTCGTTGTTCTTTCTGTAGCTCGGTTTTTCAATAGGTACAGTTCTATTAATATGGAAGTGGACGATTTTAGTTAAAAAAAAGATTTGTACTGTACTTATCGTAAATGATTTCGCCTCATTCGCTTTGGCAAAACAGTTGACGGGTGTGCTGTGAGCCACTACACTACAATATGCCACGAATCTTCGTAAGCATTGTAGCATACTCCATGTATGAATTTGTCGTCCGTTACTCGCAGTGTTAATTGTATTGATTTGTTTCATTTGACAGACGCTTCAAAAAGTACCTACAAGCCTTTCTCAATACCAACGTGACCGTTCACACAATGGAAGTGATCAACCGGTTGCATGAAGTAAGCCCGTCTGCATGATCATCTTTTACATACTACAACAGTGTTTGTTTGCAGGCAAAAGTTGTTCCAAGTGATTTTCTACCACTGTATGTTTCCTATGCGTTGCGCAAGTGCGACACCAGCTCCACAACGGAATCCACGTACAATCAGAACCGACTGGTCCGTCTGGTGTGTGTTTTTCTGCAGAGCGCCGTGCGGAACAAAAGCCTTAATCTCAGCGAAAATCCGGTATGGTTAAAGAAGGACATGAAAAATTAATAACCGTTTTTTGGGAAAATATTTTTTTTGGTGGTATTTTCTGATCTTTACTGTCGAAGAGGTGACAGACAAGATTTTTGTGCTGTATTTTCGTTTTTTATAGGCAAAAGATAAAATTTTTTTAGTCTAGATTTTTGTGTTTATTCTTCTGTTTTTTATGCGCAAAAAATGGTTAAAGAGGGACATGAAAAATCGTTAATCCTTTTTAAAAAAAAAAACAATCTTTTTATGACATTTGTTTTCATCTTTTGTGTGGAACAGTCGAAAGCCAGGATTTTGTGTGTTTTATTTTTACAATTTTTTATAGACAAAAGGTGGAATTTTTCAGTCGAGATTCTAGTGTTTATTTTTTCGTTTTTTATGCGAAAAAAAATGGTTAAAAAGACATGAAAAATTATTAACCATTTTTAAAAAAAAAATATTTTTTTGCTGCATTTTTTTATATTTTCTGTCGAAGCAAATAAAGCCAGGATTTTTGTAATTTATTTTCACAGTTTTTTTATAGGCAAAAGATGAAATCTTTCGATCGTGATTTTTGTTTTAATTTTTCCGTTTTTTATGCCCAAAAAAATGGCATTTTCCCCGTTTTTTTGCTGGTTGAGAACTTAAAGATATGCTTTTTCTTACTTTTTTATGGTATATAAAACTCAAAGGAAACAGTTACAGAAAACTGCATTTTATATTTCACATACTATATACAAAGATAAAAAAATCACTGTTTTACGGATTGTGCATTTTTTGCGTATGTTAGGATCTCTTGATTGAAATCCAAGCGTTTTGCGTCAAACAGACCACTGTGAAGGAAGCGGTGGCGTTGTATCGCTTGTTGAAGACCAGTCAGAACCATGATGCCGCGGACAGTTCGGATACAGGGTCCAGCGAAAGTCCGGTCAAATCAACTGGAGAAAAAGCTAGAAAATAGCACTCCAAGCGTGTTTTCAATCGGTTATCCTAATCATCTTTTTTTCGGGACATGGGTTGAATTTTGCTGGAAATGTATCCTTGGTTTGTCTGACTGTTGCTGTTTTTGCATTTTTACTGTTCGATTTTTTTTAGAAAACGAATTCCTGATTTCACTGATTTGTATGAAAGGAAGTGTTAAATAAAATTAATAAATTGAGCTTAATCCGTAACTATCTGTCAGAGATATGTAAACTGTTCCAGAGTAGTGAAAACACAAAAAGTGACGATTTTCAGTGTCAGAGATAAACTTTCGCTATCTGTACAGACAGGCACACATTTCAGTCGAACTTGCAGTCGGTCACTTTCAACAACACTGTGACAGAACCAGCTAACCACGGAGGTTCGTACCGCAACAAATCTTGTAAGTTGTAAACGAATGAAACGAGGCACTTTCCGTCTCCAGAAGCCGTAGCTGCCCCCTTCAGATTCGGGAATGTTCGAAAGCCTAGATGACAGACAACACTGACCAGAGAAGCGCAACAACTGTCCTCGACATCATGTATCTTGCAAATGCAGCTTTATCCTAACCAAGGCAGATGACCATTGACTCTCATTAATCTTGTCCTAACATTGTACCCGGTCAGATTTTATCGGACAATGCCGGTTATGGGTTTACAACTGGAGAAACCCATAGCAGATATAATGGCGCGTACTTTTTATCAGGTTCCGAATTCAAAAGAATAGCAAAAACAAAAAACGTACAATTTAAAAGTAAAAAATGACTGATTGACTTTACAACAACAACTTTTTATTCAGAAAAGCGTGCGCACGACATCCTAAATGCACAACGGCCAAACTCACCTCCGCAGCCGGACAAACACGATTTTCCCAGAGACATTGTTTCGAAATGTGTATGAATGGCCTTATAATTATAAAGGTCAGCATGGTACGAGCACAGTCTCCTTGCGGCTTTTCGAAATTCTGTGACGAATGTCATGCGAATGTGGAATGGATGTATGTTAAATATTAGCTTGTTCGTCGTAGATTATGGGAAGTGTTACAGTCGATCAGGAATAATACACCGATAACTTTCATGGTGACATCGTAATAACAGAAATGAGGCAGACTCAGGCAGTAACATGAAATGTCGCCACCCGCATCGGCCTTCTGATTTTGTGTCTGTATTCGCGCGACAAATGCCCAGGCGATTCTTTGAATGTATTAAATTAAAGACTGCGTTTACTGATAGAGTGTAAGTATCTAAAAACTTTTATAAAGATCATTACGTATGGGTGCAGAAATCGCGGACCTGTTGTTGCATTCGTTTAACACTAAAGGTCAATCGAACCAAATCATTGTAAAGGTCATTTACCAAATCATTGTCTAAAAAAACAATGGATTCTCTTGATCAGTGCGAGTACTAGGCCCGTTTTTTGTGACAAATGGGCGTTCCCGAGAATGTGGGGGCACGCGGGAAATCATTGTCGTCCAAGGATCCGTTATGATCGTGACAAGAACCATGAATGACCGACCAGTCAATGGACAGCTGGTTTCTTCCATTCCAACCTAGTTTGCTAACTTAAACTGCCGACGACACTGCGTGCGCTTCGAAATCTGTTAACTAGCGGACAAAATCGATAGATCCCTCGTCCGAACTACCGCGCCGGTTGCGCTAGTGCTCAAGTTTCAACCGCCACAACAGCCGACTACGTCTCGGGGAAATTAGCGTCTTTAATAATTGCTGGTCCGTCTTGTGCATGAATCGTCAGACTTGCAGCAAGCAAAAGTCCACAAACTCACTGAACAGAAATGTCTCGTGATCGTCAATCTTCATTGTTTTGTGTTCGTGACGCTGCTACCACCCAGCGGCGTCCGCTAGCGGATATCGAACTGCTTACGGTATTGTCGAGTAGCAATGACCTTTTGTTAAATTGTTATCCCTCGTGATCGGCCTGAAAGACCCCTCTTCGCTGTGCGTTTCTTGGCCCGAAGGAAACGGCTTAAATGGTCTTATTAATCGGTTAAGTAGGTCTTGGAAGATCTGCACGTGACGATAGGAAAACACTTGTGCCTGGTTACAGTTGAACACAAAGAGAGATTTTTCCCGGTTGCCTAATCCGATATACAGGCTCTGGTTTCCGCACATATCGTGATATCCCTTTTATTCATTTAACACCAAGACAAAACATTGGTTTTCCAATGAATGTTTCGAGTCACCGACATCACGCGGAGAAAGTATACTGAAGTCAGAGAATTTGGACATGTTGCACTTCCTCCACGAAAACTTAACGCACGAGGTATAGTTCCCCGTAGTCCGATGTGATTATCATTGCTTTGCCCTTTTGGGATACAAAAAGTGAGGTTTCCCTAATTCCCTACTTGTGTTGCGGAACCGAAACGCAGAAATGTCACATTCATCTTGAACCAGTTGTTATTGAGTTTCTGTTTCATCCTGGTAACAGAATACACAACCAATTATATTCCAAACCAAAAAAAGAGAAAATCTAAGAAACATAAAGCAAAATACAGAGGAAAGAGAGAACAGC
>JAQGAU010004211.1:0-11960 GCA_034698045.1 Paramacrobiotus richtersi | reverse complement strand
CTTCTTGTCATCAGTCGCCTTACCCATCCGCACGTCGTGCAGTTTTTGGGAATAGCGCTGGACGAAATTGACATTTTCCTTGTTCTCAAACTCATCCATGGACACAACCTCGAAGAGATCACTTTCGAGAACAAAATGGTGAGGTTCGGTTACAGCTGACAGCTACTGTAGTTCAACAATAACAGAAACAGAAATGCATACAACGACTGCTACGAGACAATGTTATGTTCTCGCAACGTATTATCGATCTAGTTCTGCCACGTTGTTACTCATAATTCGGACTCTTGCAGGCTCTAAGTGAAACCGAGAAAAGAACAATCTGTACCCAAATCTCGGATGTTATGCGGTATTTCCACGACACTGTTGGTGCGATCCATCAAGACATGAAACCCAGCAACGTTTTGGTACGGACTATCGGTGATTCGGTTCCATACAGTCAAACCATCGCACAGTATAACTAATTTTGTTGAACAGGTCGACGCAGTGACGAAGCATGCCTTTGTGACTGATTTCGGAATCAGTCGTATGAAGGGTCGCACTGCTGTGGATACAATACAACAAGCTACCCAGCGCTATGCCACCGAAATGACAGGAACGATCTTTTATATGGCACCGGAACTTTTTGTACCCTCGCCGGTGGAGGACACCAAGTTGCGCAGGCATACGAAGGAGTCGGATATCTACGCGTTAGGAGTGACCCTCGTGGAATTTTTGGGAAACGTGCGTTTTCTTGAGGCAGCGGATATAGTCTCCGTTGTGCAAATGAAAACCAAACCAGGCGTTCCTGTATCCGTTCGTCGCGTCCCTTCGGCATTCCGCGTGATGTTGACAAAATGCGTGCAACCCAATCCCGAGGACAGGCCCACCGCTCGGGTGATTGCAGAGTACTTCCTCCAGGCTGAATAGTTCAGTCCACAGAAATGTTCCTACCGTGGGGTTCAGAATAACGGTTCCTGGTTGGAAGAAGCGGTCGCTAAAATAGAAAAGACAGTTCTTAATCGTCATCTGTGACTGGTGCATATATTCTTTATACTACAATATGAAAGCACGCGCATGGGAACACACTTAAGCAAGCTGCAGTAATACACTGACGGTCGCATGATTTGCATCGTTTGTTTTCTTTTAAACAGCGGCAGAAATACCAAAATCAGTGAAGCCTTGCATTTAATTCTTTATTTTAATGAGAAATCATAGCTACGCTACTAATTTAGATAAATATCGTATGGGATATTTATCTGGATTAGTGAAACTATGGAAAAGATGTTGCCGGAATTGATTATGAGATCGGAAACAAGATGGTTCAACTTAAGCGTGGTGAAAACACTCTCTGTACTGACACGTGAGCTATAGTACAGTAGTTTGCGCACGTACGGTGTTTAGTGCACCATAGTTATGATTAAATAATTATGGCTTTCCATTTTTGTGGCAGGTTGGCAAACTGTAAACTATGCGAATGCTGCCGAGCTAAGGCAGTGTAATATTGGTACTAAGTTTTCGCTATTCTTTCAGTTTCTCACATCAGTAGGCCTGTGAAGTATTGTACAGATACCCCACTTCTGTTCTATGACGACTCAGTTCGTACATTGCAAACCTAGGTAATATCGATTACATATACATACAACAGTAAAAAAAATATAATAAAGTTCAGTGTGTCGTGCCGCGGGTAAATCCAGTAAACCGTTTTCAGAATGTTGCGGTATGGGGAAATATTAGCGCGGCAAAAGAGTGTTCGAAGGTTGTTGTGGTGGAGAAACTCTAGACTCGCGGTGAGTCACGGAAAATGTTACGCAAGCAGACAGTGTGACAATGAACCGGTCAACAGTTTTTTCCTGCACGATAAGGTATGGTATGTACTTATGACGTCACATTTATAGTATTGGTTGTTTATCTTTCACCGGATATGATGTCACATTAATTTGGGTGTTCCCTTTGGGCTTTGATCATATTGATTAGAGAGAATTTTCCGCTAGGCTGTGAGTGCATGGCGATACCTGTAGGCTCACTTGAGACTGATCATGGTTTGTCACAAGTGCAGTGAAATCGTACTGTATGGCTGCTGTAAGTTATTTCTTTCGACCGTTCCGGTCCGTTCTTGACTAAAAGAACCCGTATCGTGCTTTCTGTCGTGGAGCGGAATATATTGCTATAATTCGGTGAGTGGATTCCTTACAAGCTGTGCAAGCGTGGCTATATTTGTTCATTAAGGCTGCATTAAAATGTAGGGATAACTTCCTGCAGTGACAATTACAACTTGCGAGAGATTATACAAGTTGTAATTGTCATTGCTCCACTTGTTGGCTTTTAACTGGCTAGCTTATGGTGCGGTGTTACTCGGTGCCTGGCCTTATCGCTAGTATAACAGAGTTGTATTACCATATTGCATCACAATTAGAATTAGGCACATACGTCATACAAGGTCACCGGCTGTAGCACAGACTCTGTGCTGAGTTGATAGGAGTCAATATAAATTTTTAAAACTAATTCGCTGGATTTATCTTAACCTTATCAGCTTACGCTCGATAAATCAATCATTATTTTTCAGACTTCCAGTTGATACCAGGCTGTCAAGCGAAAGGGGGATCAGTAGGAACTCCTTAGATAGCGAGAGTGAATCCGAGTTGTTACTTGGTCATTTAGCTTGCTACAGCCTACAGGCCCTACAGCACAATGGGAAAGATATTCAGCAAGGGCTCTGCACGTAAGTATCGCGACGATACATGTACAAAACTAGCGATCATCTGCAGACCCTCGCGCAGTTTCCATATTACTTAATTGTGCTTATAAAACTGCTGTTTTAACATCACGGTCGGGGTCAGCCAAATCAAGCTGGTCAGCAGTTAAGTCTCGTCTCCCGATTCGCACAGTAAGGAGACATCCGTTTTAAAACTCATAAGGAGACAAGTCCGATAGATGTAGGTATCTGTATGTACTGTATCTGAAATGAAAGTTATTTTGCGAGTCATTATCATCGTTTTTGATTCTAAAATCAGTTCCACACCGTAAGCATTGCAAAGTAACAAACGTGTCAGTATTGATTATCTGTTAATCAGTACTAGTAGCTGAAACCTGATTAAATGCGACACGCGTCATTAAGCGTGGTAAAAAGATATGATAATTAAGTATGTAAAAGCATGTTGGTTCACTACAAGTTTATACATGCAACGAGATTCGCTGCACTATATTTACATACAGAACCATATTACCATATTTATATTTATTCTGTGTATACAGTGCCTTGACTGCACATTGACAAAATTGCTATTATGTACGATAATACTGCGATAACATTACGCTAACGCTCAGCTAAGCATTGTAAACTAATAGGCGCTGAACTGTATGCACCAGAACGTTCAACCTTTCTGCTAACACACACTGCACAATTTGGCTAGTATGAGTCTTTGAGATCAGTAACTGCACTGTTTTCCTGTAGAAAATTGCTCACATCGGTAATGACAGTGAACGTGCACGGATTTAGGATAGTATATTCGTGTTGGTTTAACTGAGATAACCACATTAATCGCAAATGTGCATTTTACGAAACACGAACCCTTTAAACTTGCTTTTTTCAAACCGAGCATTAACATATCTACGATGCAGATGTGTGAATCGGCATGACTCACTGAAATCTTCGATGAATGATTAAATATTTATGAAAAAAATCGCCTTGAAATAGATCCAGCAATGGGATGCGAGAAGTATGGAGGTAGGCTGTTTCTGCCACGACATTCGTTAAGGTTGTTTCAACATGAAGCCTGTACGGAACAGTAGTGGTACATAGCAGTAATAGTGCATCTCACCATATCAGACTGTGTTGCAGTATCCGAAGTGCACCATTTCGAAACTGGACCAGATACGGCACTTCTACAGCTTGCAGTTCAGGAAGGGAACATCGGTCTGGTCCGCCAGCTCTGCTCCAAGTGCAGCACGAATGTAAATCACGTGCAAGCCATAGGGGGAGGTACTCCACTACTGGTAGCACTCTACGATTCCGTTGATACGGAAATTTTTCGTGAACTATTACGGTGTACCCGAGTGGATGTCAATCTACCCCACGATGTAAGAAAGTCCACACCGTTAATGGTGGCAGTTCTTTTCTCTACGAAAAGCAACAACAAAACCATACTTTATGAAAAAATCCAACTGCTGATAGCACATGAGCAATGTAAACTGGACTGCGAAATGAGGATGGCATGACTGCGCTGGAAATCGCTGCAAGGACAGAAGATGCGTCCCTTGTACAACTTCTGATTAAGGGGGATCGATTTAAACAGTATGAAATGTCGGATTTTCTCGGTGCTTGCGTGCTTACAATGTGTGCCAGGAGCAGAAACGACGAATTAATCCATGCTCTCCTTGATAACTTGCCCCAAGCCGTGGTGACTGCACTGCTGATAGGATTACAAAGTGGGTTATTTTTATTCTTGTCTATACTTCTGTAACTCGAATAACGTTATACCGCACTATGAGTAAATTACTGGTAGCATTAATCAAATTTTCAACGAATTTCATACAGTTCAGTGATATGTACGAGTATGTACATATTATGTCCAACGTACTATAACGTTTTCCAAGTATGTCGACTGTCTCGTTGACGTGTAAGTGATGTAATTTCCTACACTTTTAGAACATGTCCAAGGTGAGCTTGAAACCGGCAATAACATCGGAGCCGAAAGAAAATCGTACAGTCTGACGGCTCTTCACGAGGCTGTCGTGAAAGAAAGTGTTTCCGAAGTCAAACGTCTTTTGGACCAACCGTCGACCGACGTAAATGCCGAAGTCGGAGGCCTGACACCACTAATGTTAGCTTCTTGTGGACACAGCCCAGCTGTGGTCAAACTTTTGCTATCCTCTTCTCGGATTGAAGTAAACGCTAAATCACTGGCGTTTAAGAATATGACAGCGTTAATGATGTCCATTTTTGCTTGCGGCGGCGCCAGCGATGCTGTTCGCATTACAATAATTAATCAGCTGCTGGCCCACTCCGAATGTGATTTCACTTGGAAAGACGAAGATAATATGAGCGCGCTTGGTATCGCGTCAGTTTTTGGATACGCGGATGCAGCGGATTGCCTTTTGAGAGATCGAAGGGTGGATAAATATTCATCAGAAGACTTCGCCAAATGTGCTGTGCTTGCAATAGTGACGCAGGAGCGAATTTAAGGGGGGGCACCGGGACACGTGCCCCTCCCGGAAGTTTTACGAAATCGGGTTCCTCAGAAATACAAAGGGGGGAGTATTGCTAACCTCAACCGGCTTTTTGGTCCATGGCACCAAAGGGGGGAGTATTGGCATTAGTTTACAGCACATCTGCGCTGAAGCGCTAAACTAGTATCAGCGCGGCATAGAACAAATGCATTGCCCTTGGTTCCAGTTCCGGTACTGCATGCCACATGCCTATGCCTGTACCAAACTGCAGCAGACCGAATCTATGTAGTATGTGGCTCAGTTAAGGGCAAGGGTCACTGACAAGTCGCAGAGAAATCACGTTATTCAAGACGACAGCTAGTAGCCGGTTTAAGTGATTTGCCACATTTTCGGATCGTAGATGTTAGAGAATGTTACCAACTACCATGCAAAGAAGTACTGCGTCCTTTCTTTTTGAGCGGAAATGGGACCATAACTGACCGCTACAAAAGCAAGGATAATAGAAAAATGTACCGTAACCAGAAGTGGTGTTTCTGATTTGCATGCTTCGTCTACTGTGGTGTTCGTGCAACAAGACAATAACGACGAGTTTTGCATCCCAAACGATTTATGGATGGAATGTGCCGGGTAATGAGTCAATGCCCGGCACGCGGACGTTGTTTGGTCTGCAAAATCAGACTTTTTTAGTTGATGCGTTGGTTCCGGCACTACAGAATAAGCGCCGAAAACTGACAGCGAACGCTTTCCCGGCATAAACAAGACGCAACAATATTTTCCAAAACACTTAACACTGTACTGTAGGACCGTTGTTCCGTTTGTAAGGTCTGCTGCTTGGCCCGGTTTTGGTAATATCGTAAGTCCAGTTTCCAGGGCGGCAGCGGTGACCAGAACTACCGGACCGGGACAGCCGGTAAACCAGCAAAATTATCGGTCAGAAAGATTTTGGTCACCGTTCCGGTTTGACGAAACCTTGCATTTTTTACATGAATTTTCCACTATTTAATGACGAAATAGTCCGATGGCTTCGCGCTACGCGCGCTTTTATGCATGCCCAATTAAGTCATAGGTCTGCCAGGTTTAAATTACCATGTTATTAATGTAAGCGATTGTTAGTAGCAGCAAACGGGCTACCTGACATGCAAGCAGTGAAAACATAATAGAATAAGTAGTAAAGGCACGTTCCCGAAGTGCTGAATCCCTAATCAAAGTTTTACGACACGATGTATTACTGACAAAGGCGAACAAACTTCAAAAAATGCACAAAGCAATATTAGAACGAAAACTAATGACCGTCAGACTGCGGCAGGCAAAAATAAAGCGGTTTTAGGTTAACAGTTCTATCAACTTTCTTTTGGGTTTCTGGGTTCCCGGATTTGTAGTGCCCCTCCCGCCCAGATAAGTTAAATTCGCCCATGTAGTGACGGACCGCGAGGAACTCAGCAAATATATGTGTGTAAAATTGAGCGACGCGTTACAGGCGGAAATGCTAGAAAAACTGCCTACTTTAGGTGCAATATGTTTGCATTTCTCGAGATATACTGCGGTTTACTTACACAACTGCGCGGTGCCCATGGTTCTGCGCAATATGATATTGAATTATGACAGCTACTGTAACGGTATTCTAACCAATATTAAATTCTTCTGGCAGATCAGCAAGCGGAAGTAGCACGACAGCTAACCGTACACTTGGAGCTTGGGAAATCTATAAATCACACTGTAGAGTCCTTTCGCTTGGGAAAGCCAGTTTTGGGAAGTATAGTCCTGATCGTCAAGGACGAGCAACTCATCAAAGAAAAACAAGCCGAACACGGTCTCACGTATGACTCTGGGTTCTTGAATCGCATCGGTTTCCTCCACAATTTCACGTATGAAGGAGACGCAGAGGTACTCTTGATCGTAACCAGCGAGAACAGGGTATCGAGAACGATGGTTTGTCATCCCGACATATTAATGGTTCTTTCGAGAGGTAAGGTCTCTATTGCGGATTCTTTACGGAGCATGTAGAACCGTGTACAGATGGATATGAAGGCATGGATGAAGATGGAAACGTACTAATTAGCGGAGACGTAGTAAAGGTCACAGCGGATTTGCACAGCTTGAATCAGCTTCAAAAAGGACACGGCGGGATCAACGATGGCCATCGAGCTGCCTTGGGGAAAGTGGGTCGCATTGTGCTCTTTGATGTCGATGGTGATCCTTTGGTGAAAGTGGGTTCAGTAAACTACTGCTTCAACCCAAAAGCTCTGAAGAAAGTGACAACAGGTGAATGCTACGCACTAAAGTAACGGGGAAACAGTGCATTTTAATTTACTTGAAAGCTGCCATCTTCGACTATTTAGCACTATCCTTATGCCACAATGTGGAGAAGAGAGACAGTATGTGTACCTTCACTTTCAGTAATATCGGGAGACGGTTCATCCATCAAGGTCGGCGACAAGGTGCGCGTGCTCAAGTCCGAAACAGTTGTTAAGAACCTGCAGACTATTGATTGTGGAGGATGGACATCATCAATGTCGCAGCTGATGGGAAATACGCTAACGATCAGCAGATTTTGCTGTTCGTTCACGGCAGATCCCAAGTGCCTGTTGGAAGCTGAGTATGATTTGAGAACATATTCTCTGAGTCCGAAAACAGTGGGCTTGACTGATACGGAGGAGACTATTGACCTTGTGCCGGGAGCGAAAGCGGAGGATGCAGGCAACTCTGAAGGGCAAGTTTCACCGCAGCCGCTTACAACCAATACCGCCGCAGAGGGTACGGATCAACCGAATTATCATTACGCTGTACTTCGCATAATACAAACTAACGTCTTCTCGTATGGAAAAGAACATAACTAATACTTTCTCCGGTGACAAGTTTATGCCGTTTTGTTTATCAGATATGCAGCAGCAACTGATCAATCGGAGGGACCTGAAGCTGGGGAGAAGCTTGGTGAAGGACGGTTTGGAATGGTGTACCGTGCGAACTGGGGCCCGACCGAGTGCGCTGTCAAAAGGATAGTTTCATCAGATGTCCTCGAAGGCGAAGAAAGGCAGCGCATACTGGACGAAGCAAGAATTCTTAGGTGAATGTTGCGCAACAATTTAAAGGGGGCGATAACCTGAAATCTGTTTTTTCGTCATCAGTCGCCTTACCCATCCGCACGTCGTGCAGTTTTTGGGAATAGCGCTGGACGAAATTGACGTTTTTCTTGTTCTCAAACTCGTCCGTGGACACAACCTAGAAGAGATCACTTTCAAAAACAAAATGGTGAGGTTCTGTTAATCTCGCAGTTGGTTGATGACATCCTTTAATAGTAAGGTACAGCTAAAAGGGCAACAGTAGCCAAATACAAACAACTAATGACATAAGGCAAGCAATTTGTATGCCGAAATTTCTGTATGCAGAGCGTACTTGGCCTAAGGCGAGCATATTTTACTGTAGATACTGTATAATGTCGTTCACGGTCACCATCTTGTTACTCATTACCAGCACCGAAAATATTAGGTACATACTTCTAAAGCAATGATGAAACTTCTTGCAGGCGTTAAGTGAAACGGAGAAAAGAACCATCTGCACCCAAATAGCGGATGTTGTGCGGTATTTCCATGACATTGCTGGTTTGATCCATCAAGACATAAAACCCAGCAACGTTTTGGTACAGACTATCAGTTCCATACAGTCAAACAATACGATAATGCCATATGTTGAGCAGGTTGATGCAATGACGAAGCATGCCTTCGTCACTGATTTCGGAGTCAGTCGTATGAAAGGTCGCACCTCGGTGGAGGCAATACAGCGCTATGCCGCCGAAACGGCAAAGACAATTTTCTACATGGCACCAGAACTTCTCGTACCCTCGCCGGTGGAGGACAACAAGTTGCGCAGGCATACAAAGGAGTCGGATATCTACGCGTTGGGAGTGACCCTCGTGGAATTTTTGGGAAACGTGCGTTTCTTCGAAGCAGCGGATATAGTCTCCGTTGTGCAAATGAAGACCAAACCAGGCGTTCCTGCATCCGTACGTCGCGTTCCTTCGGCATTCCGTGTAATATTGACAAAATGCGTGCAACCTACTCCGAGGATAGGTCCACCGCTCGGGTGGTTGCAGCGTACTTTCTTCAGGCTGAATAGTGTATTGTCCAGTCCGTAGTAAAGTTCATTCAGCTAGGGTCAGAGTAACGGTCCCAAGTTCGAAAATCGGTTGATAGTTTGGAAAAAAAAGTTTTTTTAATCTTCGTTTGTGACCGGAACATATATGCACATGTGTATTGACATATACTGGAACATCTTCTATCTACCTATATTAAGCGCCGTATGTCCGTCCGTGCGTGTGTGTGTCTGCCACGACCGCGCCTCCAATCCCTTTCGATTGGTTGAGACCGTTTTGGTTTTAGATTGGGCAGAATGCAGGTTTGCGAGTCCTTAGTTACGCAGGTTTACCAGTCCTCAGTTATGTATGCCGGGTTGCCAAACCTTAGTTATGTACGCGATTTTGCCGGTCCTTAGTTATGTACGCAGGTTTGCGAGTCCTCAGTTATGTACACAGGTTTCCGGGTCCTTAGTTATGTACTGCAATGTACTCAGGTTTGCAAGTCCTTAGCTGTGTACGCGAGTTTGCGGGTCCTTAGTTTTGTACTCAGCTTTGCAAGTACTTAGTTTCTTACGCGAGTTTGCCGGTCCTTAGTGGTATACACAGGTTTCCGGGTCCTTAGTTATGTACACAGGTTTGGCAGTCTTTTGTTATGTACGCATGTTTGGCAGCCCTTACAAGTTAGTTATCTACACAGGTTGACTGAACTGCGTCAAGCAGGATGCGCGGCCGAAAAAAACTTTCAGGGTCCATGACACTGCCGCGCACATTGGTTACAGCCCAAAAATGCATTGAAACTCTTCCACATATATCCAGATTAAACTAACAACAAGTGCTGTTCTAGATTGTAACGGGAGCATAGTGGCAATACCCCCTGTTCTTTTGTTAAGCAGACAGCATTGCTCCGTCATGGATGGGACCAATCAACCACAGTGCATTTGGGGACAAGTTTACATGCATTTCGGAACATGCCTTCTACCCTTACTCTGCCGCACTAATCATTGTGAACAAAGCCTGACCTTGCAGTACGTTGCGAGTCGCGGGCACCGGCGGCGGCGCGAAGCGACGCCGCCGGTGCGCAGCTGACGAGCTGTTACTTAGATCTAGCAGCAGTGTAATGAGTACTTACAAAGCGTTTCGGCGCCAAACGTTTTACTGCTGTACAGTGCGTGTTTTGCGCAACTGCCACAGAAGTGCCTCTGTAAGCAGTGCTCTTTTGTCCCGTTTTTACGCGAACTGTTCCGTTTTTTCAACAAGACGGCAACGGAGCGCGGCGCGTAGCGCCGCGACCGATGCTTGTACATATCTAATTAAGCCAATAATGCATGTATGGTTGCATGATTCGCACAGTTTTTCCTATCATTTGATTAATCCAGGGTCACTGTGACTCGAGTGATCGATATCTAATATAGTACATTTATAAAACGGGCCAACCGAAAGCATAAAAGTGAGAAATGAACTCGCACCGAAGTCCTGAACCGTGACACCGTGACCGTGACACAAATCAAAACCAAGTTTTCCGTTTAATGCAACCGTCACGAGTTGCTGTACATAACGCAACACCGGATTATTAATTTTGTTTGAAGTTTACGTGTACTGTATGTAGTTGTCCTTTCGATATAAGTAACTTTCAAAGCGCGTGGCTGAGAGACAAAGACAACCTAAGACAACAATAAACGGTTTAAACGGTATTCTTCACTCGTGGACTTTAAACTACGGGTTCTAGGATCCAATATTCGCGTAACAACTTAATAAGTAAACACATTCAGGTTTTCCCACAACAACGATTTGCATCTAGATTTCTAGATGCCAATATCTGTGGCTTAAACTTGTTGGAAACTGCTATTAATACATACGTACAGGCCATCTACTGTATAGGTCATGTTTTGAACAGGGGATGCGTATTGCATAATTTTCTGTTAATAGTTCTTACAGTAACAATATATTTCCCGAGATCCACGACGCTATAATGCCAAGTTCATAATTTCGCAACACAAAAGTGGAACACTTTCTCAAATTAACTTATAGTGCGAGCGTTTAGCTGTAGGCAGACTCATTCAACTGGATTTAAGCATCATTTGATTTACGCTTGTAAGCAAAACTACCGCTACGGGCACGTAGCTGTAGCCATCAAAGCGCAACGTTATCAAGTACAAGTTGTACAACTGGACCGTACAACACAGCTTGCGTAAGTACGAACTTCTATCTTGGAGATAATTTTAAAAAAATACAGCCTTTATTGCGTTTTGACCAGCCCTATGTTCGCGCAAGCACGTATAACAACATAACATAGAATAAATTATTTGCCCTATAGCTGATACAGAGAAAATGGACTGGTAGCCAAAACAAATATACAGATACATTTAATATAGATCTTTATTTATTTGTGCACTACAGTATCCCGGCATAAAACCAAAAAAACTCACTAATATGTGATATACCAGTAATACGACATTTTCAAAAGATAAACAAAAGAATTTTCATTTATTTTTTCTTAAAGTGGGAAAAAATTGAAAAGCCGGGATATTGCTCAAGATTCTAGTCAGACCAGTCCAAAACCCCTGTACCAACTGTTCAAAACAAGCCACTCATATACTTCTATTGTAACAACGCAATAAAGGTAATTTGTAACGGAAACAATCATCAATCAACACCATTGCCATCGTAACAATAAACTGGGCGTAACAGCATCGTTAGCGACCGTGCTGAGGTCGACCGGCAAGAGGAACAGCTTCACGGTATA
>JAQGAU010004210.1:0-11961 GCA_034698045.1 Paramacrobiotus richtersi | reverse complement strand
TTTGTGTGTGTTTCTTTGCTAGTCGACCGAAAAGTGACAACACCACGGCATCTTGATCGTTACCCGTTTGCTTTCCATGACCCGTAAGTGTTACTTTTCGTTGGGAAGTTGACTGGACAGTTGGATATTCTGATCGTCAGTGTAGCGTTAATATGTTACTGTTGTAAGTGCCTTTACTAAGGCTTTGGCTGCTGCAGTGAAATAATAATAATAACAAGTAATTGCACTAGCCGGGCAGATCGCCTGAATACCAGAGAATCAGTAATGTGACATGCTTCCTATCCGCGCCATGACAATGACGCCGGATATCCGGTTGTCCAGTTAACGAGTAATTTTGCGGGAATATTGTCCAGTTAACCGAAGCATCTTTTGCGCCAATCACTTGCTATAAAAAAAATTCAACGGCGCTTTAATTTTGCTTTATTCGGCTTGGATTATTGTTCTTCGATGGGTCTTAATAATGCTAACAAGTTTCCATGCTGCAGCGGTTCGTACATTCTTCGAAATCAGCTGGATGCCAGTGACCTGTGGATTGCCGAGCCGAGATTCTGAGGGTCAACCAACCCCTTGTGGGGGTGACGTCCATATATGAGACGCGATACGTCGGCCGGTTTGACTGGAGGATGGGATATTTTTCTTTGTGACGAAATGGTGATAGCGCTGAGCTCGTGTTGTTGCCGCTTTTTGGTAGAGACGTGATTTTTTATCGCCTGTTGCGTTTGCTGCACACAGTTTATTCATTTACTTGTACAGATTGATGGTGTTATTAATAATTAATAAAATGATTTTGATTCGTAAGGGTCGTAACACAGCTGGCGTCCAGTTCATGAATTTTACAATCATTGAATTTCCAGAAATTTTTGGATGTATAAATATTAAGTATAAAATATATAATATCAAATATATTAATATAAAATATATTAATATAAAATATATAATATAACATATATAACATAAAATATATAATACAAAATTAATTCGACTGGTTGGTGCTCAACAACCAAGTTCACATCGCAAATCAAGAAAATGTGAGATATTTTGATTTATTATTTTCCACAGTTTTCTATCTAATAATACTGGCAGAAAGTTAAATATACATAGCAGCTAACGGTTAACCGTCATCCGCCTGCGCACAGATCGCGATTTCGCAATGCACTAACAGATCATCAACAGAATCAAATGAGTCAATCTTCAATAAGTGTTCCGGCAGCGACGATTCCACTGGCTCCCCACGTTCATACAGGAACAATTTCACCGAAAGATCAAGAAAAATGGTGATACTCTTCTCCAGAACAACACAACCACCCGTAGGTTGCAGTTTAGATAGATATACTGCCTCCGTCCTCCGCAGTAAACTCCACGAATTCGCAACGTTCTTCCGATCCAAATACCAGAGAACCTGAACAAGGGTCGACAATTTCCGTGTCTCATCTTTCTCTTCGGTGAATTCCGCTTTCTTCTGACATATGACTCGATCAGTGCCAGATTTCGATGTGAAATACGAGGGACTATTGACACGCTCATGTTTGACTGCGTATAACAAGGGAAACCGCGTGGGTACTGCATTGTCCGATAATCGGGGTTTGGCCAGCTTAAAAGACACCGTTGTCCCATCTGCTCGGAGAGCGGATGATTGCTTCACGATGAAATGATCATCAAAATGAATTTCGCAGAGTCTGGACCATTTTGTTGGCTGGAAATCCTTCCTTCGTAGATTTCTCAGCCATTTCTCGAGACGTTCCTTGTCGGTTGGGAACCTGAACACAGATCGTTTTCCGCTGTAACCTGTTCGATGGTAATCACAGCCGGGAGCGGCACAATCATTGCCGCTGATTATTCTAGCCATCGTGTTTTATAATCAAAAAAATGCAAACTCTGGAAGAGAAACACAGACTGCGAAAACAAACCGTTGGCATTTTTATACCACACCGCTGCCATCACAGGCGGTTGCGCAGTCAGCTGCCAGTCCTCGAAGTTTCAACAAGTTTTTGACCTGTTCTAATTTTCTGAAGTCTAAATGACGGAATTTCCATTTTGTACTTGATTTCAGTTTTTAAATTATTACTTGTAAATTGTTGATTAATTTTTTCCGCATTTCTTTTTTAAAAACTGAATAGAATCCATAATGTTTAGATGACACCGCGCAGAACGTCAGTTCACTGTTTTTCGTTAATTATTTTTTATTTTTATGCCGGCACAGCATCAACAAACTCCAAGCACATGTTATTTCGGCTCTAAGCACATTATTTAATAGCTACATCATTCAACGTAAACTGACAATAACAATAATCTAACACAGGATAAA
The DNA here is from genome assembly GCA_034698045.1 of Paramacrobiotus richtersi. Classification (NCBI taxonomy): domain Eukaryota; kingdom Metazoa; phylum Tardigrada; class Eutardigrada; order Parachela; family Macrobiotidae; genus Paramacrobiotus; species Paramacrobiotus richtersi. Next base: position 9,656 of record JAQGAU010004210.1, on the reverse strand, counting down.
AACAAAAACAGGAAAACCGTAGAATCGATAAATTACATGTAACTGGAAAGCGTATCCAAAGCTAACGGCGCCAGCCGGATCAATCCGACGATGACGGCGAATACTGCAAAGAAAACAACAGGAAAACTGATGACTGCATTCGTGAATGAAAGGCTCAGCCAAGGGCGAAAATCTGTAGCACAGCTTAAATTTAACAAGTTAAAAAATACCTGTTACATGTATTTTTTTTAGTTTGTGTAATCAGTAATTTTTTTAAACGTTAAGTTAAAGTCTTAACATATCCGCTCGAGAATTTCGCTTGAAACAGCTGAATTTGAATGATGATAAAAAGCAAGCAAAGGAAAAAGAGAGCGGAAAGCAGAGAAAAACCGACCGTAAACCCAAAAAGAAGGGAAAATTCAAACCAAAAACTGGCAAAAAGTGACGAACCCACAACATTCTGCTGCACGGCTGCTATCGCCGCTTGGCGCTCCATCTCCAGTTCATCCTCCGACTGATTCTTCTGGCCGAACATTCTGGCACCTTAGGTTTTGAAGTTCACAAATAACGGATGAGAGACGGGAGGAATACGACAAGAACACAACACAATCCAAGCAGAAAACTGAAAAAGACTGATAAATTCCGAACCTGCAACTTTTACTACAGTTTGGAGTGGTAGTGAGCTTAGGGTTGATCAGATGGAGTGTGGGGGTGTCTTTTCCTTTCAGCACGTTCGCAGCGCCACCCACCTCGTAGTTGGGCACGCCACTATTCCCCGCAGCATTCACGTAACGTGCCAAGGCACGCAGTACCATTTCTGTACCTCGGCACGCTATTCAACTCGCTTGTTCGATTCGGCTCGAAGCAAATTCCACGTTACGTAACCGGAAACTATTTCGATTATTTCCCATTTCTCAGCATTTGTCTCGCCATCGAGTGGCCTTGAAATTGTTCCTTCACGTGCTCGTTGGTGTATCGCTTATTTCACTGCCTAGCCAAGTCGCCGATTAGGCGATTACCAGGCACAATTGTCAAAACCAGCTGATTTACGATCAGGCAATTATCAGCAGAAATTCAGTCGGCTTTGTGTGCGTTTATTCAATCAGACGGCCGATTTCCTCAGTTCGCAGTAGCTTCGCTTCTGATCAGATTCACCATGGTGTCTTCTACTCCCAAAATGCCCACTCTCCCGCTGCCATCCGGAGCCCAGGTTCCCGTGGTTGGATTGGGAACATGGAAGGTGAGATTGGCAGCAATACATGTCTTTTTGGAGAGCTTTTTGTCAAGATGAAACGGTCGTTTTGTAGTCGAAACCCGGCGAGGTGAAGCAGGCTGTGAAGGATGCCATCGATGCGGGCTATCGGCATTTTGATTGTGCGTACATCTACGGGAATGAGAATGAGATTGGGGAGGCCTTTGCGGAGAAGTTCAAGGAGGGGGTTGTTAAACGGGAAGATCTCTTTGTCTGCAGCAAGGTATGTGAACAATAATAAAAATAAATATCTATTTATAAATATGAATATAAAAATAAACATCTGTTAATTAAGCAAAAATAATAAGTTCATTAATTAATTTAAGTTGTTTTATTTTATCGCAAAACGCAGTTAAATGCACTATATTTTATTGCAAATATAAAATGGCATCGCAATTTATTTAATACTTATTCAAGTAAATTAAGTATGTGCTGTTAATATTTGAACATTTTTACATATTAATATTGAATTTAAATATTATCACGCGAAGACGCTTTGCACTAAATTAAAAATATCAACAGTTTTTCAGAATGATAAAATATAGTTTCGAATAGTAACAAATTAACAAAATGAAGAACTGTGTAAATTATATTTTAAATACAATATTGTACGTTGTAAGCATATCATTTTTGAGTCAAAAGATAATTAAGAACTAATCTTTCCCGTGTTTATTGTAGCTATGGAATACTTTCCATTCCAAGGACGGTGTGCGAAAAGGCATTGCCGCCACTTTGAAATCTCTGCAGCTGGACTATCTCGATTTGTACATCATTCACTGGCCCATGGGATACCAGGTATGGCATTTTCACATGTAATGTTTAAAGGTCTGGATTCGTTTTTGTTGTAATTCTAATTTTTGTGGGAGTTTTCTCAATTTTTTTGTAATTTCTGCGCTGGTTTAAATTTTATATTTTTGATTTCGCTAATTTAAGTATTCTTGCTGTGCTGCATATGATTTTGTGTGAGTATGCTTATACGATTTTGTTGATAGGTACTTGTACATGTTTGATATCTTATTGCAGGAAGGCGGTGACACTTTCCCACGCGATACCAACGGCAAAATGCTCTGGACCGATGTGGACTATGTCGATACATGGAAGGTGAATAATATTACAAATTTCAATACAAAAACAAATAAATTATATAATTATTATTATTTATATACAAAATAAATGAATTATATATTTATCAATATTAATATTTTATGCAAAAAACAATAAATTATATACTTTTTTGTGTGTGTACAGATTACACTATGGTACAGAAATAAGCACATAAATTATATAATTTTTAATATTAATAGTTATAAAAAAAAAATTTAATTTGTGCTGATATTTGTATAATTTAAAAAAAGATGTGCATAATAATTTAAAATGTGGGAAACCTATGGTGAATTAATTACGAATTAGGAGGTGGAGGAGGTGCACCGCGCCGGGCACGCCCGTGACATTGGCGTGTCCAACTTCAGCATTTCTCAGCTGCAGCGCATCCAGGCCGTGGCCACGCTGCCCATCGCCGTCAACCAGATGGAGGTGCACGTGTACAACCAGAACCGGCCGCTGGTCGAGTACTGTCAGCAGAACAAGATCGCCGTCGTGGCCTACTCACCGCTGGGCAGCTTCGACCGCCCGGATGACGGATGTACCAGTGACTATCCGCCCCCGCTGGAGGACGCCAGTGTCAAGAGAATTGCCGAGAAATACAAGAAACAACCCGGCCAGGTAGGTCAACGGCGACTGTTCAGAGGCAATAAATTACAAAATATAATTATTATAAATAATTTCAATAATAAATGATAAAATAATAAATAAAAAATAAAATAGAAATAATAATAAAAAAAATAATGAAGGAATAATAATTTAAATCGATTTAAATAATGTTAAGCAGATATTTCTAAAGATGTGAAGTAACACGGAATGATATATTCAGAGACACATAAATTACAAAATATACATATAAATAATTTAAATAATAAATGATAAAATAATAAAAATAAAATAAGAAATAAAATAGAAGTGATAATAAAAACAATAAAAACAATTTAAATCGATTTAAATACTGTAAAGTTCATATTTAAAGACGTGAAGTAACACGACAATAATATATTCATTTTCCTCATCGAAAAAGGGGAACGATAATAATCCATAACAGACGAAAAACAGAAATTCGCATGCATTTTCAGCATTTCGTACAGCACACTGAATTTGGCGTGATACGTACTCGATTCCAGCGGTCCAGATTTAGCCCATACACTACAAATGTCTTCTTGACTTGTTGCCACAAATAGCAAGGGATAACTGAATAACCAACGTAATAGTTATAAAAAGTTATCGTTATTGATAAATTATTATAATTTATGATTAGGACATGCGAAATTATTCTAAAAAATGCTTGAGAAGAAATTTTCGTTTTAATTAGAAAATTTAAGATCATATGTTAAAACTGAAAAAAATCCAAATTATTAGGAAAATGATTATCAGTTAAAATGATTATTGATCAAGAAATTATTATAGACAAATTTATTGGATTAATAAATATAATTAATTCGAAAATGTTGTAGGTTTTGCTGAAATATCTGCTGCAGCACGGTCTGATTGTCATTCCCAAGTCGGTGCGGAAAGAGCGTCTGCGAGCCAACTTGGAGGTACGATAAAATAATCGTGCCGCACACTTTATTTGATTAATTAGCTTGTGGTTGTTTTTCCAGCTGTTTGATTTTGAGCTGGATGCTGCGGAGATGGCGGAACTGGGCAAACTCGATAAACAAGGAGAAGCCCGCGCTTGCACAATGAACCAGTAAGTCATTACACGAAAACAGAAGAAAATATAAAATATTATAAAAAATATAAAAAAATATGTAAAGTACGGAAAAATAAAACATAAATGAAGAAATATAAAAAAAAATACTAAATAAAGCTTTACAAACGAGTAGAAATAACAGATACAGGAACAATAAAAACTAAACATAAATAAATAAAAACTAAAAAAATTATTTAAAGTATCGAAAATTGAAAAAATATTAAACAAATACTAAATAAAGGTTTACAAACGAGTAGAAATATCAGATACAGGAATAATAGAAACTAAAACAATGTGAAAAATATAAAAAAATTTATGTCAAGTATGGAAAAATGTTTGAAAAATGAAAAAATATGAAACAAATACACAATAAATCTTTATAAACGAGTATAAATAACAGACACAGGAAAAATAAAAACAAAACATTTCAAAAATAAAAATATCTACAAGTAAACTTCAATGGATGAAATTTCTTGTTATTAAATTAAAATATTATGCGCAGAATACACATAAAGTTTAAAATAATACGATTTTCGATTAATACAAGTAAAAGTGTATTATTTAATTTTAAAATCTAGTAAATAAAACAGAAAAATTTAATGTAGTATACAGAAATATTAAAATGAAAATAAATCTAGCATAGAGACAAATAATTATCTTCCATTGTTAATTTATTGGGATTTTTGGTTAACAGGGATTGGGAGCACCAGCACCATCCGTTCCCTAATCAAGGCAAACTCCGCCCCATCGGTTCTTGTTAGAACAAATCCCCTATTTTCTTAACTGTTGTTCTCAACAGCAACCTGATGCTATTTCACAAGTCAACGACAACTTCAATCAATTCTTATACCATCATACTTGAGTATAAAGCACACAGCAAAACAATATCTGAATAAAGTGATTCACAAAAAAAAATTGGTTATTATATTCAAGAGCAATACTGAACAAAACAGGACCAGTCAAAAGGATCAGTATTGCGCTAGAAAAACCAGGAAAACTGTAATCAATCTTCATCGGTAAACCAGGCTTCGTCGTCGGGTTTACCAGCCGGTACCGGCTTGGACATTTCACTGGGGATGATGGAGTGCTCGTCATCCTCGGCGGAGCGGTCGGAGAAGTTGTCCATCGGGGCGGGCGGAAGCGCTGTCTGGGGAACGTCGTCAAAGTGGACTTTTTTGGCCAACGATTTCGGCGTCGGTTCTGCAGAAACAAATAGTGACCTTTCCGTGACCTTTAGCGTTACATCAGTTACTTCACAGAACCCGTTTGGTATAGTAACCAAATATTACAATAACAACCATGGTCTATATAGAAAATGAATTTTTCAGTAGAAATGTCAGTAAATAATTTAAACAATAATAATTAACTATAAATAATATTAATAATTAGTAAGTAATTTGAAATAACGCTGCAATGACAAAATTAATTAGTTTTATCGAATTTTTTTAAACATAAACTTCACAACAAGATCCGGTTGGAGTAAAGCACTAGTATTAATTACCTGCATTACCGATTAGATTTTCAATAATTACGAAAGAAGAGAACGAAATAGTTGTAACAAATCGATTCGTGCTGTGCAGAATTTTGGGGTGTGGATTGCTTACGGTTGGCGTCCGTGGTGGCTGGTTCGGCCGTGGGTCGAATCGGCGTAATATTGTAGGTGGTGATTTCGGTGATCTTCTGGGATTTATCATCGCCGATCACTTGGCGGCCGGTGCGGGTGCGAATGCAGATTTTACTGGCTTCGTCCAGGAGTTCGGTACTGGAGTATTCGGTCGGCGGCCGGTCGCGGATGTGGTTTTCTATGGTGCTGCGCGCCGCCTACACCAACCAATTTCCAATGAAATGACAACCGGTGCTTTTCGATATTCAATTAAAGTAAAATTAACAGTTACTCAGATTCTGTATGAATAAAAATTCCGACAAAATTTGGAATTTACCGTTAAAACAAATGGTAATTCATAGGCACAAGAAACTTCTTTTTTAACTTTTTGTTTTTATTATTTATTAAAACTACGCTTATAAACAAAGCTGTATAAAAACTATGTGAAGTTTAGTAATACTATGTAAACCGTATGAAAATTGTCTATATTTTTTTAATTTTTCAACTTTTTGTTTTTTCACAATGTTATTTTTGTTAGATTTATAAACATTGTATTTTTAAAAAATCTGTATAAACTCTACGTAAAATATTTGTGAATATAGTTTTTTAATTTTATTACTTTTTGTTTTTTTGTAAAGGTAATTCTTTAGATTTATAAGCATTGTATTTATAAAAAATCTGTATAAATTTACTTAAACTATTTTTGTATATATTATTCTAATTTTATTCCTTTTTTTTATAAACTGATTTTTTTTCTATATTTGTAAACGCTATATTTATGAAAAGCTGTATTGAACTATTTAAAATTATATAATATTCCTAAAATTCATGCCGGTTTCTCTATGTACCCCGTATTTGGCCAGCTTCCCCTGCAGCTGACTATGCTCATCCCGTAACCTTCCAAAAATCGCATCCCTCTCCCGATCCGACACAGCCGTCGTCCCCTTCTGAATCCCATACTCGGCCAATTTACTATCCAGCGCCCGCTCCAACTCAGACTTGATATCCGTCAGCATCCGGGGATGTTCCTCCATGGCACTACTCAACCGGGGGGTCAGATTCTTCCCCCCCTGCGTCGGGCGTACACTGCGATTATGCACTTTAATCTGCTGGACATGCAGCGCCCCGGGCGGCGGTTTCTCCGCCCCTTGTATCCTCCGCTCCAACTCTTTAATCCGCTTCTCCTGCTCCTCATTGACCATCTGCAACTTCAACTTCTCCGCCGTGTGACCTTTGGCATCGTCCTCCGCCTTCTTCTGCAAACTCCGCTCTAATTCCGATAAATTCCGCTGATGGGTCTCGTTGATCTCGTTTAACCGGGATTTCCACGCTTCTTCTGATGAATTGAGTTTCTTCTCCACATCCCCCACCTGCCGCTGGAGATTGTCCTGCTCGGTCAGTTTGGATTGGTCCCGGTTGAGGAGATCCTGCCAGTGGGATTGTAATTGTGTCAGCGCTTTTTCTGATTGGGCGTACTGGCACTGGAGGGCGTGGAGCGAGTGGCGGAGATGCTGGACTTCGGCTTGTTGCTTGTCGTACATGGTTAGGATGTTGTGGGTGCGGGGATCGAGTTTGTCGAGGGATTGCCGGGGGACCGGTTCTGGGCTGGTCTCCGTGTCAGCGTCTAGCATACACACATCACCGGCTGCAGTGTCGGCCGCTGTAAGAGAAAAAACGGGCATAAGATGGTAGTCTTACTCATCCGAAGAATGTCGTAAAGTACCGATTTGTAAAGACTTTTACGAGGATCTGTTCTTTGTTATTCAATGATTATCGATACGCCATCGCGAAAGGTCACTTCGCAGGATCTGCGGTCATAATTTTCAATGAAAGTTTTACAATGACAAGTTTTATCCTATTGCCTGCGAGACCCTGGGTATTTTTAGCGATTCGACGAAGGAACTGTTAAAATTTTTAGGTCGAACACTTTTTGAAAAGTCAGACGATCCGCGCTCTGGATCATTAAATTTCTGAAACAGGGTTTTTCTGTTGCAATTGTTAAAGACAATGCCGCCGCAGTTCTGGGGGCGCTGCTGAGTGTTAAATCGCGAGTTAATGAACGAGATGAGATGGATGTTTTAATACGTAACGTTTCGTACTGTGTAGTTGTCTTGTGTGTAAACGCTGGTACTGTGAGAGGAATAAATACAGTTCAATGAAAAGGTAACGCGCGATATGATTTGCCACAAGCTGTACGCAATGCAGTACACTTTCTGAGAACCAAGAAGTTTTTGAGTGTTCGCATGAACAACACTTCCGTCAACGTTTTCACCGGCATCGGCGATGCCGGTACTCTCGGCTTTCGCTGTGTTAAACATCGAAAAGTGCGTAAGGTCTCTAGTTGGACAGACCTACTAAGCAAATCGTACGCTTAAATGATAATGACACCTATGCGAAAGATCTGCACCACGTTGAAAGCAGCGTTTTGACAAGTGCAAAAGGTCACCAGACCGGTGGACGTCACCGTGACCTTTTGCTGTATATACCCCCATGTTAGTCTTACTGTCCGTGCGCGTTTTCCATCATTCTCAGTTCTTCACACCATTCGCACTGCCACATGTATTCTCACAATTTTCTTCTGCACCGACACTCGGCTGCGATTCACGCGTCACCAAATGGGCCACGCCGCTGGGCAGGGCAAAGACGGACTGGTCCGCGCTGCCGCGCACCGTCGCACCACTGCAGCGGCCGTCTACATCGCTAACGCGGGCGGTCGCCGTACTGCTCCGTACCACACTCTGGGCCGTTGATCTGCGCTCTACCTGTGGCTGCTGCAACTGATCCGTACCGGATGTTCTTGCCTCCACAGGGCCATCACCCTTCCGGCAGTCGGAATAGCGCTGGATATCGTTGAGTAACGTCTGCAATCAGAACCGGTGCGCACCGTTGTCAGTACTAGTACGACTATATCAATGCAGAATTGCGTGGTCATTCGATGCAGTTAAAATTAACAGAGGTTACCATTTATTACAAATCATTAGCTTTTAGAGAACAAAATGTATTAAACTCGATTAAATTACCGTAGAGTGTAAAACTCAGTACATACAAAGTTCACTGAAATATTGCAACAACTACCAACAAATAAAAAAATGTAAAAATGCGTAACGTTAAAGAAATAATCAAAATATTGTACCTGTACACAACAAATGGGCTTTTGTACGGGTACGTACGTTTAAAATGTATGTAGCGGTATGCACGGTACCAGCAAAGATCAACACAGTGAACGAACGAATAAACCAATAAACGAAAAATAAATCAACAACAATACGCGCATTGTAAAACTGACCACACCAACCTCCTGCACACAGTAAACGAGCACAATCTCTACCTGTAATTTCTCCATCAGTGCACCCTGATCCTCCGGCCGACACGTCGTCGTACCCTCCGTCTTCGTAAAACTAGCCATATTCTCCCCCGGGTGCCGGCGACAAAAGTGCGTCTCCAGGTACTTGCGTTCAATGAACGCCTTCTCACACAGCGGACACTTGTGGTAACTCCCTTTGGCCGCGCTGTTGATAATCTCCTGCTGGGCGATCATCAACTTCCGCCGGCGTTTCAGCTCGTCCCGTCCGTTGTCCACCGCCTGCCGTAGGCGACACACTTCATCGGTTAACGAGGTCACGGAGTCGTCTTTTTCTTCGAGCTGGGCGCTGGTGGAGGAGAGATCACGCTGCAGACGATCCTGGACGTAGAGGAGGTACTCCAGGGACAGCTGCATGGTCTGGAAGAGTTTGACGAATTGGGGGTGGATCTCCACGGAGCGCTGCAACAGAACGATGGGCCGTCATGCTTTCAGATTTAGTTACTAATTTTTATTATAGATTGCAGAATACGGTTACGTTTGGTTATTTTTTATTTAATGTATTTATTTTTATTTATATTTTTATATTTATTTATATTTATTTATATTTATTTATATTTATTTATATTTATTTATATTTATTTATATTTATATATATTTATTTATATTTATTTATATTTATTTATATTTATATATATTTATTTATATTTATATATATTTA
>JAQGAU010004209.1:0-11962 GCA_034698045.1 Paramacrobiotus richtersi | reverse complement strand
TTGATCGCTTTGACCATCTGTGTGTGATAGGTGAAGGCGCTGTCCTTCAGTCCATACACGGCCAGTGTCTTGACATGTTCGGCCACGTGGCGACTGTCGTTCAAGTGCTGTTTAATGTCGCCGCGGCTTAACAGCGTCGCAATGTCTATAAAACGACCAAATGCAGACGATCATCGTTCTTATCAGCACTGACAGTGTGTCTCTTACAGTCGTGAGGGTTGAAGCGGTGGTCCTGGAGATGCTCGTGGAATGTTCCCGTGTGGCGAATGATTTGGGTCATCTTTAAACGGATTTCGTAATTGTTTACTACAATCGATACTGAGAAATCCGGTAAAATGGATCTTCGGTGTCATTACCAAAGAATTTTGGAACAGTTATGAGTGGTACACTAAACGGTATCCAAGATACTAAACATGCGGAGTCACTGCATACATAGAAGAAGAATTACTAAAAATGATTAAAAAAATCATACAATTGCTTATTTTGCTACACAAAAATTTTTTTGATTTTATTAAACACTTTCAGTAATCATTTATTTTTCTAGACCGAAAATTCGCAATGAAAGCCGTTTCGAATGTTATCGCACATTACATTTCCCTAAACATAAAAAAATTTCCATCGAAAGAAATACAAACGATACTTATATACGGATAATAAACCAGGAATAAATTAAACATACACATTTAAGAAATATACTAGTACATAAACAGACAAATTTTTACCAAGGTTTTTAAATTCTAGACAGATAAATTATAAATAAAAATATTTTCGGAAGTAAATTCCTTAAATTAGGAAAGATATAGTGTGATTCACTGTGTGAACATTGAACAAAAAATATTTAAACTGACTAACAATTTACAATTACAACAAATTTGTAATGATTTATTGAGTCGAAACAACGAATAAAAAATATCAAATAAATGAAAAAATTTCTGAGTTAAATTACCCAGAAAACCTAATAACGAAAGTGGCAATACTCACGCATCCAGATTTGTAGAAAACGCGTCAAAGTCGAGTCAACTGGAAAGCATGACCAGGAAGAGGAGAATCTCACTTTTGTCATTTTTCGGCAAAATACAGCAAGAGACCCGCTCCTCCCGGTCATCCTCAACTCCAGCCGGTGTCCTCTCCAAAAGATGGCATAAAAATTACACGATGAGATGTTGGAAGAATCAGCGGAGGCCAAGTGAACTGGAAGAGGTAGATCTGACAGCGGCAGACCCGGGAACCCCAAACGGAGTTCCACGGGCCAGTTTCTCTGTGTCGAAGTCCACCCTTCCAGTTCACCGTGGACTCTGTTGTAATAATCCGTGGGATCATCCAGATATGCAGAAACAACCAGAAAATAGCCTAATGGGGTTAGAAATCGATTTAGGACACCGCACGGTACGCAGGGTTCCCTGGGTTCCTTGCTGACTGAACGGCGTCGGTTCACTTCCATCGTGCCAAATCGATGGAAAAACTGATAATCCTCCGACAAAATAGATGAGAATAACATAAAAAAACACGGCACGGTCCTGAATTATTGATTCAGTGTGAAAGAAACGAATTTGTGCGAGCCGGGTAATCTGGAAATTTGAAAACTGCAAAATTTTGAACTGGCATGAATAGACAGATCTGTTCGTCGGTTCGAAATTCGAAAATGAACATTTCCAGCCGCCCGACAGCGGTGTGAATTCCACACTTCCATTGGAACTGGAAATCACCGTACTGACAATTGTGACTCACAACTTGTGAGTCTAAGCGATTCCAATGGAACCGCAGACCACCAGAAATTTAATACATTCCTGATTTATACGTTGCATCACGCTGACCACAGACGCAAGACAAAAAATATACTTATTCATGAGTCCCACATTAAGATTTAGGACTGCGAACAACTGAACAACTCCGACTCGTATATCACTACTATATAGTATATCTAAAATATCAATAAGCAGCGGAAAATTTTCGTGAATTCCAAAATGAAATGGAGCATCCATATGGGAATTCCATTCTACAGTTCCATTAGGAATCGATTCCATTGGACTGGTTCGTCATACGGTGCTGCCGGAAGCGCTCGAAAGATGCCCGATCAAGCATTTTATTTCTTCCCTTTGCTTTTACTCTTGCTCTTGCTCTTCCCTTTTCCCTTACCCTTCCCCTTCCCTTTCTTCCCCTTTTTCTTCTTCTTCCGATTCACCCACAACTTCCACCGCCACCACCGCTGAATTCTAATCACCGCATTCAACAACCGCGCCAATTCTTGCTCCTGGACCATCTCCTCCGCCCTGACACTCCGCAAGTAATTAATCATCTCCGTATGGTGCTGCAGTGCAATCTGCACACACGCCAAATCGCTTTCCAAATTCTCCACTGTTCTGTTCTCCTCCCACAACTGCTGTTCCAGATTCCACTGCTCCGTCTCCATGACCTCCATTACATCGGCGTGCCGGGCGCGTTGCTGCTCCGCCACGAGCTTAAACACGCCCATGGTTCCCTTATGTACACCGTTGAGGAATTCCGCCTCCCGGAGGGTGGTGAGACGTTTCTGTGAGAGCTCTTCCTCTTCGTAGTCCCGCACGAAATTCATGTACTGCAGCTGGTGTTCCGTAAAGTCCTCCGTGTACTCCAGTTCCACGTTGACCCGGACGCTATTCTCGTAGATCTCGTTGTCCGTGCGTTTCTCCTGCAATCGCCACGCTTCGAGGTTGGCGGCGAGTTCGTGCTTGGTTTCTTCGAGGGCACGCGACATCTCCGCCACTTCGGTTTCCGCGTCGGTGGTCTGCATTTCCATGTACTTTTTGGTTTCTTCCTCCACCGCGGTGGCTTGGGTCCGAGAAGCGATAAACTCACGGATCGTATGAAATCGTTCCGGGTCATTGAGAGCGTACTCCGCTAGCGCTGAACTGACCAATTCAAACACGGTATTCCTACGAAGAAGTCCATTGCAATTGTCGTCGAGCATGTGTTTAGTTGTATTCACCCAAATTCCTCGTTCCGCTGCATAATCTCCCTCGAGAACACATGACTATACATGGAGTTGATGGTTTTTTCGGCGGCTTTAGCGGCCGGACGAGAAGCCGCGGTGGTCTGTAGACCGTCCTTGTCCTTCCCGGCCAGCCCGGTTAATGCATCGTTAACGACATCATGGAGGAGATTTGTGTTGAGGCTTCCCGAGAGATCTTCTAACCGCTTCCAGTCCGCTTCTGAAGGGGTCTTCAACGGTAGGAACCATTTGAGTTTTGTAAGGGCTTTCCTGAGGATGTCCTCAAGAAGGACCGTTTCCAGCTTTAAAAGGTCATCTTTTGTTAGAAATGTGAAACGCGTGGAATTTGTGCTTGTTTTACTCATTTTGGACCATTTGTTTACATCTTAAACGTCCTGCTGGAAATGCAGAAACCGGTGAAATTCCATAACTATAGACGTATTTTTTGATTCGATTTGTTCAAACTACGCATCTCAACCCATGGCAACACACACACTAACACGATAAGAAGCATAATCAAGATTTCTGTACAATTGTCTGATCACAGTTAGATCACAGTGTTAAAAGCATTAAAGACCGCTTTAAAAACATCCATTACAGGACTTTAGCTCACTGAGCAAATGCTGCAGCTCGGTAATTTCATGATGGGTCAAAATATCCGGCAAGGTGCTGACAACTTCACCGTATCTTCTGGCGATTCCCTGCACAGCCATTTTCTTCAGCAGCACATGGGCGCCATATTCACTGCCGATTTTATAGCACCGCACTTCCCCCTCCGACTCAATATTTCTCAAACAATAATCCGCAGTCTCCATTATCACACCCGGCACGTTAAACACATGCCCGAGCTTGAGTACTTCCACACCGTAGCCGCGGATAAAGCTTTCATGTAAGATTCCGGTGTAGCAGTACGTAATGAAGGCGGTTATAGCGGGCGCGTGAAACTGCTTTAAACAGTATTCCTGGGCGCTGCCCATTGCGTCAATCGTTTCCCGTAGTACAGGCGACACTTCTCTCATGTAAGCCTTATGCGCGGGGACTCGCTGGCTCTCGGCAGTGAGAAAAAAGAGATCATTGAGAAAGGTCATTTCCGTGAGATAATGCGGGAACTCCATGGGGAACCGCAACCGCCGTTCCACACGCACATCCTTTTTTGCCACATCAAACGCCACACTGACCACCAGTCGAAGAGCCCCATTATCCGCACACTTATCCGTAAACAAAGTGGTCATATTACTCGGGTACAGCCAGCATTGCTGTACCGTATTGGGATCGGCCGCTTTCGTCAGCCCATTAGTCAGTTCCAGATCGACCCGCCCACACGCGGCAAACAGATCATCTGTCCCCAGCATCTGGTGTCCGGCCAGGACCCGTTGTCCGGCACACTCGTCGGGGCAGTGCACGAGATACAACTGGGTCTCCACGGAGCGTTCTTCGGCTTTCTTCTGCCGCGGATCGCCCAGGACCAGTACAGACACCCACCGTGTGCCCCGGGGTCCTTCGAACTCCGGGCTGCGCAGTTCGTTGTGACGCATGGTCAGCAGAGCGAAATTGTTGATCCGCCATTTGAACGTGACGGTGTTGTCCAAGGGGGTGTTGATGTTGAGGTAGGATTCTTTTCGCAGCGGAGAGAGGGAGTCGACACTATCCGAGGGTAATGGTATGCTACCCAAATCAACCTTCTGACACATGTCGTACGGACAATACTACAAACAGGAGTTTTGTTGAAAAATAGAGTGTACGTGTTGCTGGGTGCGGCTTGAGGGATTCTCGTTCGTGATTGGCTCGCTTTATTGTCGCGGTGCTGAATGTGATCATAACAGATTGAAAATTCAGTATCAAGTGTATGCTGACCAGTCAACAGTTCGTTACGGTCGCACTAACGTCCTTGCTTGTCAACCATAGATCAACATTTGCTACGCCAAACTTTGATAACACTTCAGTAAATTAGCCAGTTATCTGTTTTCAACAATAAAAACTTTAAACATTCACCCTTAAACATAAACGTCAATCTGTTATGACGGAACGATTGTTCGCTCCGTCGGGCCATACAACTGTCGGTAGACTTTCTCATCGTCTTCCAGTGTTACAATCCGTTCTAAGCTCACCGCCGGCCTTACGGGGGCGTCCTTCTGCGCTGCCATTAACTTAGCTTTCTGCTTCACTGCCTTCTTTGTCATCTCCACGAACGGAACCGGCCGATCATTCGCATACAACGGTTGGCTGTGTTTAAGGAGGTACTCAGCCAGATAATCAACAGGATCATCCGGACGCACTTTCTCGCACGCATTGATTCCGTCAAATAACACTGGCAAGACATACCGCATCAAGTACCGTCGCATTGGGATTGCCGTTTCTTTCGGTTTCTCGTTATATTTCACAGCGTCCGCTACTTCGGCTTGCCACTGTTCAAACCGGCGCTCGTACTTTGCTTCGGCGACCTTCTTTTGGAATTCTTTCGGTTTGGCCATTTTCATTCTATCGCGGATGACCTTTTCCGCTTCCCTGCGCAACATGTCCTGCCGCTCTTTTCGAGATTCTTCAGGTGTAACTAGATACAGATGGCGCGGTGGCCCGAGTTTGTGCTCAATCGCCCGAAGGCATTTCTCCATGGTGGAGGTCGTGTCTTGGGTGACATCCAAGGAATATATGGGAATGTCTGTTTCGGCGAAATACACCAGTACACTGTCATCATCGGTGTTTATCAGGTTGTATTCGGCAAAACGGCTGGCAATGTAGGTTTCCGGTGGACTTCTTTCGCTGCCCAAGATCCGCTAAAACAAAGCGTTCGATCACATCAAAAGACTGTCGAAAATAATGAATTAACCCACTTGCGTCAGGTGATCGACTGGTGCATCCAGACAGACCACGAACTCTGAAAAATCAAGCACAATGTCAAAGTTTACAAGACTGAGAATTACTTTAGACAAGGCAAACATGAGAAGCTACATTGCTGATCAAACGTAATTACTGTATTAGTAAACTCCGAACAAAACAGAAGTGTTACTCGAGGCAGTTACCCGCTTTATCACCAACACTAAATGTCGGCCGCACAAGTGGCCATAATACTGCCATTTAGACACCTAAATATTCCGCAGTGCTTACCTGGAATTCCAGCTGTTTCCCCGCCACTTCCCTCACCACCATTCTGCGGCCGTCCGAATAGCTCACGCGCCGAAGCATAAGAAGGTGGATACCCATCCAGTACATAACCTTGATTCCGGCATTCACCACTGTTCAGCTTCTCCCTGACAAACCGGCAGATTATTGTATCCGACACTTCACCGTTGTTACTTTCTGTCTCCTTACTAATCGTATCCAGTAACATCTGCATATCCGTCACATTTTGTTTATCCACATCGGCCGTTGAATTTGCCAAGACTGCCAGTTTCCTCCCTAACTCGGCAACAGCTTCTTCGCGAATATCTTTAGCATTAACCACCGGAATTCTGTAGTCTTGGGCCAGCTGTTTAGTCAGTGTTGATTTGCCAGAAAAAGGCGGTCCCGTGATGACCACCCTGATCGGGGTTAAATGGCGAAATGCTTTGTATTCTTCGACAAGTCTGGACATAGAATCGATACACCCGCTTCGCGCCACCCAATCCAACTGAATTACATCTCGGATAGTAGACGATTCCAAGCGTAAATCACACGCTAACAAATCGAGCACCCTAACCGGGAGTTCACCCCGCATTAAGATTTCATCTGCGCTGGCGTACTCGATCTCTCCTTTGGATAGATTCCTACTGAGCTCTGTTGCAATGGATTCAAGCGAGATGTTATTCTCATCGACGGCTAAAATGTACCGATTTCGCGGATTATTAAGGCAAGCATACTCGACGACCTGACAAAGATCCCGAGCGTGAATGCAAGGGATGACAGTTTTCCCTTCCCCGATGACCTTTACGGGCTTTCCCAACCATGCATCCCTGAACATGGGGTGCAGCACATTTTCCCCCATGCCGTAGATAACCCCCGCAGAGACGATGGTAGTAGTGAGGAATTCGTTATGATACCCCATCTCTAGAAACAACTTCTCCAGTTCAAAATGAGCTCGGAAATGTGGATGCGGTTTCCGACGGCGGAACTCTTCCTCCGCGATGATAAATTTTTCACCTGGTTCAATATTTTGACTCTTTCTTGTAATCGGCTTCGTCTTGGCCCAGGTCATTGTGCTCGATACCAGCACTAGCGTTTTCGGTGTTTTGTGACTGGCTACAACATTTCCCATGATTTTTATCGCTTTCGCCGTACTTTCCAGTTCATCATTCATGGAATCATCATCCACCAGGTTAAAGACGCAAATATCCGCCGCGGTTATCATCTTGGCGATATCGACGTAGCTGTCCGCGGGGCATATGCCCTGGATCGCCGGGAGCCGCGGGTGCTTCTTAACGGGATGGTAGGGACTGGTTGGTTCCTCGGGGAGCCATGTTCCGAAGACCTTTAAGGTGCCTGCTTTACCCGGGGACTCCATGAAATCCATATCCAGCATGGAGCCACGTTCCAGTGGGGGAGTTCGCTGACCTTTGTCATCTAAACAGATTTGGCCCAGATGTTGGGCGAGGATCTTTCCGAAGAAGGTGTCCACACGGCTGAAGAAGACGATTTTTGCAGGGACGGAAGGTTTCGGACTGGAGTCCATCGGATGTTAGGATCTCAGGTGATTAATGGTCCTTGGGAAGAAGGAACGAGATGAGACGATTCTGTTTTGTTCGAACAAAGCGAAAACCTACGTGCAAGCGAACGCCTAAAGGTTCAAAACGTATCGTCTAGTTCCGAGCAGCGCACTATGCGAAACACTCAAACATCAAGTCGTGCATACCACATACCACCGCCCATCTGTGGCGGGTGCACGTTACGAGCTCTAAGTCCGTGTATGTGAGCTGGAAATCAATATAGTAGTTTGATTCAGGTGCGTCGTGCGGACTAATTCCAGAGAATTAGTTACGTAATTAGTCTGTGACTTACGATACGTAATGGTTGTGACTGCGAACAAGTATCGACTAAATTTATTTTATAAAAGATCTTGCCGTAAGCCATATCCAATTATGACTTCGAGACGATGACACCCTCAGAATATTAGTTAGCTGAACACGTTAGCTGAAACTGCAAGCGATGTTAGACAGTTGATTCGCCACACAACAGACATTACAATTTTAGTTGTGCAGCAGTTCTTTGATTTTGCCGTGCAAGTTTCATACACTTATGTTTTTTGCTGTATGCAAACAGCAAACCGCAGTCGGCAGTTGTAAGCACCAGAAACCCAGCTGCGCAGTTTAATCTGATCTCACAGCGACATAACCAAAGAGATAACCGTACAACGGCACGGCAAGATACTAGTTGTCTGTTTTCACTTAGCACGGTTTTCAACACAAAGATAAAGTCGACATCGTAACTGCAAATAACTAAACCCAGCTTTCGTAAACCGGTGGTGGACCGTACAGCTTAACCGTCGTTTCCCTTTGCCTCGAGTTCTCCGGTGACGTACTAACATTCCGCAACACCGTCCCCTCCACTTTCATCGGGGGAGGGTTCCAGTAAAAAAGATGATACGGTGGAGGCGGAGCCGGCGCATTATCCACCCGGGGCTCCGTGACCCCACCCGACCCACTGGTCCCATTCTCATACGACTTTCGCAGTACACCGATCTGCAGCAGCAGATCATGGTGCACCAGCATGGGGAACACCTGAAACACCACAATCGCCGCGCCCATTCCCACATTGTAGTAATCCGGGAGGAGGTTGCGGTTCTCACTGTCCGGATGACTCCGGGACGTGACGATATCCACAGCGCACACGGTGACCAGCATGACGAACATGAGCATCATCAGAGCGGGAATGGCAAAGGCCGTGATGAGGAACGGGCGGGTGGTGCGCAGGGCGGACATCAGTTCGACCAGGGAGCTCTCGGGGTTGGCGTTCTTGAAGTACAGATAGGAAAAGACCACGACTTGCAAGAGACCGGTCCCGCAGAGGATGATCACGGCGATGAAGGAGATTGTGTGGTTGTAACTGCTGGAGGAACCTATAAAGAATGGCATGTAATAGACTAGTTCTTTTTGGTCATACACAAAAGAAAGTAAGACTGCTTGCTAAGCGTCATAGGAAATCAGCTGATCCACCACTTCAGTACCGGAAAAATCATTTACTTTTATTCCGGTCTTAAGAATGTCTTGACGTTGTACTGCGGAAGTTTAGGAAGCATAAGGTTTTACGGAACAGATGACGCTATCAAAATCCCGGAGTTACATATAGAGTTCTCTGGATAATCTACAAATCTACGGTACCTACTTAGACTCGTTTGTTTCGACGACTAATGAACCGTTTGTTTTGAATTATAAAGATGTGTTTGTTATTACGCACCTGACGAGAGAATCAACAGCAAAAAGGCCAATCCAGCAATAAAATTCAGAAGACTATAGCACAATGGTAAGCGGTGGGTATTGGAGTGCAGTTCCAACGCGGCGGTCCGCATACATGTTGGGAATGTTCGGTGAAAAATCATCTCCATCAAGCGTTTCACTCAAATTCGAAATTAGACGACACCGTTAAACAAAAATTAATCTTAAACTGCTAAACAAAAGTTAAGACACCGCGTCGTCATTAAACACCGATCCTAAAAAAGCAGTCTTTACCAGCAAACTTAATGTAGATACCGGTTGATTCCCTAGTAACAGAGCAGAAAACACAATTGTACAGAAATCGAACTCAACAACTGTCCGTTTCGAGGTTTGTTCACTACGCGCCCTAAGCTGCCGACAATACATAAATGAACACGAAACAATACTCCTTCCTTTGTATTAGCATCGGCATACTGGCCACCACGGTCCATGCGACACAGTATGCATGGCATCGCCAGCAAGCTTCTCCAGCTGCGCGTCAATTCAGTTCCGAATCCAATCAGAGATTCTTCGGCCATGATCTCCTTTACCAGCCGCTAATGAAGCGAGAAAGTCCCTACACCGTCGAGAAGTCTGCGCCCCAGCGCCGAGACATTAAATCCTGGCTGCAGTACAAACAAAAGTTTGCACATTTTTTCGGAAGGGATGCGCCTTGAATGCAGGTATCCCGCGTAGTGAGAAGTTTACGGATAAAAGTGCACGTCCAACGTGGAACGGAGAAGCTCGTTGTCTGCAGAGACGTTTGTTGTTATTGTGCTTGACATTTCTTTGACCATGTAGTCCGACTGTTAATGTGATTTTTGTCTACTAAAAACGCTCAGGAGCTTATCGAGTGGTGTCTCAAGTGTCTATATCAGTTACGGGAAAAGGACTCGGTAGAAAGGGTCTTCTCATCTCTTGCTACAAAACCGCTGTCCACGCCTGCTTCTGCTAAATTTTCGATGCTGTGAAAGTTTTTTTTCCTTTCTTTTGATATTCATTCCCTTAGTCTTCTGAACCACCATTTATACCCTCGCTGGCAACATGATCACTGTCAAGGGCACTTTGGTGAACTTTTCTTTGTAATAATCTTACAACTTTTTACTCGGCTTATCGATGACGTTACACCATACTTCTTTTCTTGTTCTGCAATGCATATTACCAACTTCCCAGTACGAATTCACGAATCTAATGCAGTATACATATGGATTATTACAACCGGCACTGTACTAAATTTATACCTCCAAGGTAACCTACTGCGTTAATCAAAGCGGTTTCACATACCAGACGACAGTTTCAGCTGATTAGACGTCTGGGCAATCCAGTGCTACTCATGCCTGGCCAACCAACAGCCCCATAAATGCCTGGATCCCACCAAGTATGGCAGTGTCACCGACTGCCCAGATGGACCGGCCTGTTTTATGACGGCTTCATTTCAGAAGGGAGCTGCGAGTACGTCGCTTAAAATGTTCAAGAAGTGTCGCGTAACAGAATAAAAGAACGATTTAACTAGGAAAGCGCACTCGCTCGTAGCGGGCACTGGGTGACCGAAGCGAAGACGATTTATAAAGTACTCGTACGCGCACGATTTAATAATTTATATGCTATTTATTATTAACAATAAATATTAAAAATAATTAATAATAGTGACCGACTGACGGAATGACACACGGACATTGAGATCCACTTGAGCTGAGTATAGAGGACCTTCGCTTCGCTTCGGTCGAAAATTCGCACGAAACGTGCAGCACTGCAGTGCATATTAACTGTATAATATACTAACCAAAGATCCGGGTGAAGTGACTTAAGGCACAATTTTCGATCGAGTGCCTGAAAACTTAGGAACAGAATATTATTCACAGAAGTATGGACACAGTTAATCCTGGACGGTGTTTTTGCCGTTTGGACGGCTTGAGTAGTCCCACTCACTCACTCACAGACATTGATAATTCTGCATGTATTTACGAACCGACGCGAAAATGAAAAGAAGATCATGCAATCTGTGTAATTTTACTGTTTTGCACTCGTTAAAATTATTACGTTTTGTACGTGAGGGATGTACGATGACCTTTAACTTTCGTGATTGCGCAGATGCATAATTAGCGCTTCTCTAACTAGCGCCTTGCAACTCTTATGCCCTAGGTCCTTACGAGCAGTTCCGGGAGTGCTTTCCCCCGCAAGACAAATCCGCACTGAAATGGAAGATTGCTGGCAAAAAGTGGGCCACGGCGCCTCAGTCATATGATCTTGTACGAGCGTACGTCTGTTATACGGATATGTGCAACACCGTCTACGATAAAGACGCTCCGGAAGAGGTTGCACCGACTCTGGGACCGACCGTGGCAACCGTCAGCTCGGTGGTCAGCGATCAAAACACGACGACCAAAGTTACTAAACGGCCGTCGCTGAACTTCAATGACCTTTTCACAAGTGGATCGACAAGCCCGGTTTCCGTTAGAAGTGTGGTGACCACGACAAAGGACGATTTTAAGTGGCCACCGGGACCGGATGTGGAGGGATCGAATAGACCAGGTTCGTGTGTAACCGCTAAAACCGTCCGGACGGAAAACCTGTCCGCCGGACACTTTTCCCCCGCAACCGCTAAAACCGT
>JAQGAU010004208.1:0-11965 GCA_034698045.1 Paramacrobiotus richtersi | reverse complement strand
AGTTGCCGTAAACTGAATCTATCTTCAGGTTCACCGTATTATCCTCACGCGTCCGCACATGAGCCGAGATGTGTGAAAAAAGCTGCTGCTAGAACGAAACGATTTTTCTCGCAATACTTGCAAAATTAGTGCGCATCGCTGCGAAATAGTTAGTCACAATGACATCAGTATATCTTTAGGCATTTTTTCATGTCTCGCGTCGGCACGCGGTCAGTGAACAATCCTGTCAACGGACACGTAGTAAAACGAAAGACGTATATTAGCATGTCGATAACTGTAGCTCTTGTAATATGAAAAGTACACTGAAGCTGTAACATTTTGTTTTCGCCGTTTGCTGCTCTTCCCGTTAGCTTCGGTATAAACTGCATCTGTGTCGTTAAGATCTGATCCAACCTCGTGCCAGATTCCAGCTTCGAACAGTCGAACTGGAATTTCACAGTCAATCTAATTTGGAGCAATGATAGGCCCGTCGGTATATGTAATGTTAATGATTTTTCCTGTGTCCTTGGCTGCCGAGACTTGTGGGCAACTGCAGCTGCAGACCCGAAAACTGTTGTTAGCGGAACGTAAGAACTACGTGCGCTCGGCGAAACCATGGCCAGTAACGGATCATTATGTTGAAGTCCACCGTCAAGACTCGGATGACTTCTGCCGGTAACTAACCTTACCTACTGGCTGCTCTTGCACTGGTCTAAGTCGTAACCAAATTTACTGGAAATGTATTTAGCGTTACTTAGCAGGTGAATAATACAGGACATGATAAAAGGGGTACTCAATTCTAGCTCTGTACGTTAAAGAGAAATGTTCTATATCGAAAAGTCACCAATCGAGGTACTTTACACTATAGAACTTTTTCTCTTTAACTCCCCGCCTCCTAAAGAAGCTTGGAGTACCCCTAATAAAGCTCTGTGCAACCACATTGCAGTGGCTCCTTTGTTAGCTCTTCTTACAGACTGACGAATGAGAGTGGACACACTGTGCAGACGGCTATGCGACGCTGCCCTAACGACACCCGCATTGGCAGTCCTCGATACTCCCAATACTACGCCGAGTTAGATATTGCTTTAAGCAATTTATGCGCTACAACCATCAGTCCGATCCGATACGTCAGTGCCACAGAATATTGTCACTGGAGAATCGGAGATGTGATCCGTATGCGAAAGCTAGAAATCAAAGAAGGCATGCGCGACGCCTCGATTGCTAAGCAGATCGTATGCGCGTACGTTTTAATTAGGGACAAATATTGTCAAGTCTTATCTAAGACAATTTACCATTATGTAATCTTATACTGTTCGTTGTAGATCTTTCGACTTAGGTGCTGCCATCATGGACGACACCACCAGACCGGAGCTGACAGTGAAGTGTGCGCCTGATGCCGCGAATGCCTTGAAGCAGGCGTATAAAGAGCTGTACCAAATGTATTGCAAAGCGAACCCTTAAATAATGATCTCCTGTTTCAATCACCTTTGATGACTTCCTAACTGCCTTGACCGAGCAACACAGAGAGTCGGAGACTCGTACATTCTGGAATTTAATAATTTTCCTGACTTTATTCGCATATGCCTCGAACTACAGCACGCACCAAACACTTCTCAACATTGCACGGGCATAGTTACTGTTTGAAGTTACCACATTAGCAGTGGTACTGTGAGTCCGTTGGTCGTGGGATGATCGACCAAGTAGATGCAGTAGCGATTTAAAGTGCTCGACAGTTTCTGGGCTTCAAAGGTCCCAGAGCGTGGGTGAGTCAGAGTGGTAGGTTTGCACGTCGTAACAAAGCCGACTGGGAAATCATAAATCCAGATGAATATGTGTGCGCAATACTTAAAATCTCGAAACGATACCATTCTGTTTCAAACAGCGCAGTCAAGTAATACAAATATCTAACTCTGTCTCGGTGGAGCCAATAAATCTGGACACAATCGTTTAAAGTGCGCTCAGAAGGTTAGCGCAGAAGTCGCAGTTTAAAACGCTTCAATCAACACCAACATCTAGGGAATGGTTTTTCTGCGTTTATTTGCTATGACGCAGAAAAAAACTGACTTAGAATTTTTGTCCGTATTGTGTGCATTATCCTGCAGTTCATGCCTGTGTGCGGATATCCGGAAAACGGCCGCATTATAGGCTTAGTCATTCTCGTTAAACGGAGAATTTTTTCCACCGTTGCTTTAGGCAAAACCAGACCGGCATCGTAGAACCACAAGGAAGCCATCATGATCATACTTCAAAACGCTCGCCGCGCTTTCCGGTACATGATAGTGCGAAACGTGACCCACAGCTGTGCAGTGTGCAGGCCTCAGTTTGTGAATGCTGTATCAAACACTGTGAGATTAATGTTAAGCAGCGTGAGATAGTTTTTAAAATCATAATTTTCTTCTATACTGCAGTAGAGAAACCATCTCTAAGCCACAAGATGTTCCATGCGTATCTCACGTGATCCTTAAAGAAAGAGCTGTAATTACAGTACAGCTCTCTGTGTATTACGGTAACATTAGTCATTAAGTAAGGCTTACGCATTCCAGGGCGCTTTTACGATACAGTAAAAGTTGCGTAAGGTATACAGCATCGTACTATAACGGGAAATCTAGTGGACTGGATCCGGAAACCCGTACCACGAAGATCAGTAACGGTGATTCGGAATTATGTCTGTTATCTTACATGATTGATGTTCAATTACAAGTGCAAACATTAAGCGATAGGCTGACTGATGGTTATAACAAGCGGTGCAAGCGTAACGATTAAGACAACAAGACGGCAAGATTTAACAGCAAGCGTAGAAGAGGCCTGTTGTAGTTCTCTGGTGGTCACATTGGTTTTAAAATTTCATGCATTAACAGAAAGCAAAATGGAGAACGACCCACAAGGTGGTCTAAGTTCCGGTACAGTACACAAACCAATGATGGTCTTACGGTTTACTGCTTTTATCTACTTGCTTAATTCCAAAATCACCAAAATTAATTATAAAATTCAAAAGCTCCAAAAGCTTCCAATAGCCAGTGTGACTGAAGCCGAAGCTAAAGAATGTTGCTACTGCAGTGTTACAATAACACACATCTATTTTTAGCATTGCTCATGAGCTGGTGGTAGGATGTCTAACTCTAAGATCGTTAGCGGGAGTTGGATTCCCTCTTGAGTAGCTTTTATCTGAATTCTTAATTCAAAAATCACCCAAAAAAAGTATACGATTAAAAAAAACTAAAAATTTCCAGTAGCCTGTGAAGTCTATTCTGAAGAGTGTGGCTACCGCAGTGTTTAATAATAATATTATTATTATTAATACGTAAGATACTGATAACTATACTGTTAACCTAGAGAGCATGACATTGTAAAGTCAGATACTACTGTATCTTGGTTTAGCATACTAACATCCATGAGCTTTTAATTGTCGCATAGTCAATGGTTGTGAAAACTGGTTCGGGGAAGACGTATATCCGTATGCCATCGTAGTACCGGTTGTAATACACCGAATGTATCATACAGAACCGGAAACTCGCTCCTTACGGACTGTACCTACTTTGCCGAACTGTAAAGATGCCCGGTGGGCGTGCAGTAGAACTGGAAGCGGTTTAGTTAAAAACCATGATCGCAGTTCTGCGGCAAAGCTGTCAGTTACAAAACTTTACGGTTATAGTTTTCGCTGACGCATTCGATCAGCAAAATGGTACGACGCCTAGTTTTTTCTGGATTGCTCCTGGTTTTGTTAATCAGTAGTGGAATAGCCAAACTCACCATCCCAAACTGTTCATGTGGTGCTCTATCTACTGTGTACACCCGAGATCGCTACGGGTGTGAATGCTTCCAAAGCCTGCCCCTAACCAACATGTCCGTTTTCCCAGCATCGTCTCTTCCCGTTAATTTGAAGTTTCTTTCGCTCGGTATTCCTGATGAAGGCTGGAAAGTTTTTCGACGTCCAGTCTGCCAAAACGATAACTCTTCGTATTCCTTCATATCCTCAACTACTGTTCGCTTGCGGGAAAGCACCGATCTGCAGTTTATCGCTTTCAACAACTTCAATTTCGAGCACAGTCGAGCTAAACGGATCGGTCCGTGGTTAGGCAACGCTAAAGGAAAGTTAACTGAAATGGAGATTGTATGTGGCCGGCTGGTGACGCTGGGTGCTGGAGTGTTTGTGGGATTTTCCAAATTGAGAAGATTAACCATTACCGGGAGCTATCTGGAATATATCGAAGCCGGCACCTTCAGCGAACTCAACAGTATTGGAGCGCAGTCGGTTTTGACGGATTTGGATTTCAGCTACAATAACATGCGATGGTTTGACTGGGCAATATTGCTACCGGTTGCGGCGCGTCTCCAGGTAAATAACGGCAAAAAAGATGAATGATTCTTTGGTTTCCAGCGTATGTAGAAAATTAAAAAGTCGGCTGTCGTTGAATTCTGCCGGTCATTTATAAAGGATACCATATGAACGTGGTTGTGCATCCGAAATTATTTCTATATGACGTACAGATTCTTAGCAATTAAACTCCGCGTTGCAGTCCATAGCGATAACAAACAACGCCTTGGAAAGGATGCATCCATCATTGATACCACTGCCTGAATTACAAAGAATTGACCTATCCAATAACCGTTTGCCTACCATCCCAGAAAACATTGTGAAAACTTGGCCCCAGTTAACCAATCTGGCTGTTAACCTAAACCGGAATCCCTTATGCTCCTTGGACAGCATGTGCCGATGTTGTTCCTTACTTCCGCTGTTCCGCTTTGTTAATCAAACAAATACATGGATCCTGATCGAATGCGGAGACCCGAAGAGTGTAGAGCTGTTGAATGAGACGTCTCTTCCAGGTGTGAAGCTAACGTCCTTCTGCGCAGACAGATATCTCACTCGTATGACTGTTGGGAATTTTTTGGAGGTCGGCGATACGTCTTACGTGGACCGCTGTAAGTGTGATTACAAAAAGAGTACAAGTCTACTGTAAACTGCTTCATCGTATGGTTTGTTCAAAAAACCGGGCACTTCTTTTCCAGGCGATGAGGACGGAGATCCTGATGCGGTACTTTGTGAGCCTCATCCGTCTTCTAATATTCTTGCTACTCGTTCAGGTACACAGATTTACCAATTCGGAGCGATGCTGTTAAAAATAACACGCTTGCATTTATGATAAGTTTTTTAAACATTTCCTATCAAAAATTATAGTACTTAGCTTCGGGAAAGTATTTACTGAGTTGTACGCTTTGTCGTCTTGCCGATTACAAAGTAAAGGTTTCTGCATAATTATTACTGGTGCAATCTCAGTTCACATGCTAGGTCCAGAGCGAACCTGAACTTGTTTAGGTCGAAACGCCCTATCAGGACAGATAGCAAACTCTTCGTCAGCTCTAAGCCCCTCGAATCCAAATGCGGTATCACTGGACGCAGATCCTTTGATTCTGAAACTGGCGTCAGTAATGAGCGAAATCGGTGATTTAAGGACTGGTATAAACGGTTTGAGAAAGGACATCGGTTCGGTCAGTGCAACGCAAACGCGCACCTCTGCTCGAATCGAGCAAGCAGAACGGAGTATCAAAGCTGTGCAGGTGAATGCATCAAAAGAGCAGGAATTCGAAAGGAAGGCGATTGGCTCAGTACAACATGATGTAACCGTACTGATGGAAGACGTCAGCGCAAAACAAAGAAACACCTCTAATCGAATTAATCAAGCAGAACTGAGTATCAAAGCTGTGAAGGTGAATGTTTCCAAAGAGCAGGAATTACGATCGAAGGAGATTGGCACAGTACGAAATGATGTAAGCGTTTTAAAGACCGGAATGGCTTGGATCAGCGCAAAACAAGCATACACGTCTAGCCAATTACTGGACTTCGAGGATGTGAAACTGAATGCATTAAAATGTCCGGGAAAGAGCCGGAACCGCCGAACACCAGGTTAGTATCCGAACAGCAGCTTTCTGCTGTTCTCAAGATTTTGTTTTTTTCGTGGATGCTTTGTTCACTGTCGTTCATCAAAATTCAGCGACAAGTTACTAAAGACTCTACTGTTTCAGTCGGAGTGTTGAAACCTGGAGAGAATCTGTATATGGGCGAAAAGTTTTGCTCGGAAAGCGGGGATACCTGCCTGTACCTACAGAATACTGTGAGCCTGATTCTGTATGAAACACAGACATTTCAGATACTCTGGAGTGCAGGTACGTCAGCGACAGCTGTAAGGGCGTGCGATGCGTACCTTGCTATGCAGCGTAATGGAAATCTCGCAATGTACGTGCCAGGCGGCACGGGAGTAGCCCGTTGGGCGGTTATTTCCGACTATCCTGGTATGTATTGGATTTTCGTTGTTGAGCACTAGTTTATTCACAATCAAACTGAACGAGCAAATTGCCTGTACACATCGTTACCGTTCATATTATCGTAACATCGTTCATGGAAATCTTGTAATGTATGCGCCATGCCAGCAGGAACTCGGCCGTCAAGGAATTATTTCCGATCACAGTGGTATGTATAGCACAGTACCTTACAGACATTTCGTATACCATGGCTTGTTGTGTTGATGAAACTAGGCGAGCGAACAGTGTTTACATAGCGTGACGAATCAAACATCTAGGATCTATCCGGCAATTGATAAGCCTTTAGACATGTTTGCATTGCTATGGTTACCTTCTTGCTGGTTCGTCGAAATGGAACGTCTGTTCGCACAGCGAAAAGTATACTACGGCTGTTCTTTAAAATGCCCAGCCACAGCATGAATGACCCAGTTCCTCGGGTACCATAAAACCGTTTCTTACAGGAGCGGTGCTCACTTTTCAAACCGACGGCCACTTGTGCCTCGCGTACCAGACTGGGAAGGAGTGGAAATGCAAATGGACATCTCGCCAATAAAACTTCGGGAATAACCGACCTTATGCGTACATTTCCAAAAAAACATTGTTTATTCTAAAAAAGTGTTAGTTCTAAAAAGGTTCTAAAAAATTGTGTAGTTAACCATACTGTCGATATGCAGTTTCAACAATCTGAACCGCAGAACCCAACTTGCGCCGATCTAAAGATCAAACAGTGTTACTTATGCTAAGTTCGACTAAGGACAACCAAGTTCGGATGTGTAAATCACAGTTGTAAACTGCTTTCAAAACAGGTGAAAAAATTTAGACTTTTTAGAGATAGTGTCACAACCTCATCGATTTCGCTCGCTTGTTCGGAAGAACAGCGTCGTAAAGAGTGATCAAAAGTGTCGAATCACCATTATTATCATGCTGGCATGTTTTAGTTATGCGCTGATATTATAATGCCCACAAGTCGCACCGCCGAGCTGCCAGTGCGGCTAGATTGGCTCATTCTAGACAAGTTGTGCAGTAAAAAATCTTAGCAGTAGAAGTATGGGATAAGAATAGAATATGTACATGCGTTGGAAAATAAGCGCCCGTAAGCCGACTCTATGTTCCGGTTTACCGTATTATATAGATGCCAACGGTTCTCTAAATGGTTCCGGTTCTGGTTCCAGTTCGGCTCTGACTGGTAACCGGTTCTCCTTACGCGGTTCCGGAACGTAACCGGTTCTTGTGGTTCGGTTCTTCAAGAGAACCGGAAAGAACCGGAGAGAACCGGATTAACCGATATTTTTAAACCAGATTAACGAAATAATTCAAGCGAAATGACATCATGCATTATGCCGCCAAATACTTTCTTAATATATCCATCCCCGATTTCAACACCGGAGAGACCTTAACTTTTTGCAAAGTGTACCATGCCGTAACGACGTTAGACATAAAACAGCCGGCATTGACTTACTTAATTATCTTAGTTTTTGACAGAAAGTGTTAATTCACAACAATTTTTACAAGCGCTGATAGTGACTGCAGGCTGAAAAAAGCTCCCAAAACTACAACGCAAGCGAGACACGGTGGCGCCGCTGCAGTAGACTCACAAGTGCTGAAAATACTCAAAAAGACATCGAAAATTTTGAATGTTAATTACACCGCTGGAATTCCTGCAGTACTTGCACATGTGATGACTTCGTCACTAACACACTGGCAGTTGCGGTTACGCTTTGCAGCAATGCGTGTTCCAGTCAACCGTGCCACTTTGTCTCGATGTCGTTCATCATTACTATGGTATTGTGCTTAACCGGTTCTCGGTTCTTTCCGGTTCTTCCCGGTTTGGTTCGACATGGGAACCGGTTATTACGGTTCTCTCTGCATCGGTTAAATGGTTCCAAATTATGAGAACCATAGAGAACCGAACCGACGGTTCCGGTTCTCTAAACGGTTCGGTTCGGTTAACGGCAACTATACCGTATTACCTTCACGCGTGGGCAACTGGGCAGAGAAATGTGAAATGATCGGCTGCCACAGCGAAACGATTTGCTCGCAATTCTTGCAAAATTAGTGCGCAGCTGTTAGTCACAATGACATCAACATACCTGCAGGCAGTTTTCATTTTGTTGGCACGCGGTCAGCGAGCAATCCAATCAATACATAATAAAAGCACAATCATGTCTCGGTAACTGCAGTTATTATATTATCAAAAGGAAACTGAAACACTATAACATTTTGTTCTCGCCGTTTGCTGCTCTTCCCGTTAGCTTCGGACCTTCGGTACAAGCTGCATCTGCGTCGTGTAGGTCTGATCCACCCTCGAGTCAGATTCCAGCTTGGAACTGAAATCCACAATCAGTCGAAACTGGTGCAATGATAGGCCCGTTGGTATATGTGGTACTAGTAATGTTTCCTGTGCCTTTGTCTGCCGAGACTTGTGAGCAGTTGCAGCTGCAGACAGCTGCAAAGCGCAACCTTAATAATGACCTCCTGTTTCATCTATCGTTATAAACATCGCCGTTCGTAGAGTGATTTGTATAGTTTGGAATTCACAAGTCATTCACGGTAAGCGGAGAAATTTGTCCGCCGGTGCTCTAGGCAAAACTGGACCGATATCGTATAACCGCAGACAAGCCATTATGATCGGTGACATTTGCCGTGTTTTTCGGTACATAATAATACGAAATGGGATTCCTAGCTGCACAGTCCTCAACTTCGCCCATTTAATTTGTTAGTGCTGTATTAAATTGTTGAAACATGTCAGCATTACGGAGCATAAAGGGGAAGTTGTACGGTAAGTCTATTACTTTGTCGTTACCTCTCACAATAGACAAATTAAAATCATCGCACCCGGAATAGCAATACAGTGCAAATTCTCTGTTCAGAACGGATACACAACGTACTGCAAGAGCAGGACAAAATGAGAGGCATAAAGGACACCGTTGGATACATGCATCGAGATAGATAGGATACCATGGTGATTATAATATTGAAGATGATAATATTATAATATGAACAGTCAACCTTCACCACTCCGTCGCGCGGTATCACCTTAACGAGACTCGAAGTAAATTTCGGATCCGTCCGCAGTCCAGCCTGTGATACCGTCAGCTGCACAGAATCTTGCCCACCAAGTCCAGCAGCAAGTTTATTGGAAATATCAATCAGCGCCACCAAACGTCCAAAAAAGCGAGAACTCCCTTTGGGATGTAATCCGTTGACATTGACCCGAATCTGCCGTGTGACACGTGGAAACTTGGTCTTCACCTGCTGGATAGCGTCCTCCACAGCCCGACTCATGGCGCCGTTGTCCGCTTGGAAAAAGGTGTTCTGTGGGTCCTTGTTATAGAAGTTTTCATTCAGCACACTGTTGGGATCATTCTTACACACGATGTCGATCAAGTGGGACTTGGGGTCATTGGGATTGGAGACAGAGTAGCTGCAGTAGCGGTTCAAGACACCGGAGGATTTCAGCGCTGCAGGGGTCTTGCCGGATTTGGGTTTGGCACCGGTTTTCTGTGCGGTGACGCCCAGCGACAGGGAGTAAATCCAGATACATAATGCGAAATAAATCAGATGTCTTAGCGGTTTCATTGTGTCTCGAGCCGCTAACAGATAAACTGCAAAGTTACCGAGTGCTGCTAAAAATCTTGGACAAACTGATAATCTTGAATGTTTGAATCTGCTTCTACAGTCTCTGTAGTAACGAATTATTTGCATTTATATCCATAGTACTGACAAATTTTAAGGCAGACATCCTGCTTTCGTGAGTGCTTTTGTTCTCGTGTCAGTCGTTCAACGGATGGCTACGTGATTCTTACCAAAGTTTGTCTGTATTACCATTCATGAACGCTTACGGACATCCGGGAAACAGCGTTATTATACGGCACGGCTAACACAGCAGATTCTCCACAGCTGCTTTCAGACATTGCCGAGTCCGTTTTTTCCATAAGAAGAATTTTCCGTGGTTTTCGAGAAATCGGAAACATGGTTCCGCTGCAAAGTGATAGATTCTTCGCTGGGTTCTGTGAAAGTTATTGAGACCACTAGTATTCGATAAATATGTATAATCGCTTATTCTCCTGGACTGTTTTGCGGCAGAACTAGCGCCCATCCATTACACGCCTCCTACGTCAAAGAATAGATCGCTCAAACACCAGCGGCATTACTTTCGCACCACAAACTCATCCGTTCATTCTTCGCATAATTTGAGTAATTTTTTATCTGGCAGCCGTATGGTTCCACAGCGCAAACTAAAATTTATGACATTATGCCAGTCGGTTTCATTAGCAACGAATTTCTGTGACCTTTGATAAAACCGCCATCCAGAAATAATGTAGCAGTGCGAATACAGAAAATTTTGTTGTACAGACACTGTAGATGTATTGATTTTACAGCACCTACCCAGGTTTAAATGAACGAAACGTGCCGGTTAAAACGAAAGTACATCTGGCTTACGAGTGTAATTCTACGTTTTTGTTGATTATACTGGATCAAGTTTTACTGCAAATAAAATGTAGTAGCCCTTGGCGGTACTGATCGCAGTTTATTAGCCATACGATGCTTTCCATCGATGCAGAACACTCTGACTAGTAGGAAGGGATCTTTGTTAGAGATAACATTAGTGCGAAGCTTATCAAGTGGTTGCTTATTTCGTCTAGGGAAACAGATGAAGAGCCAGACTCCACGACAACAGTACATAATGCCACGAGAACATTAGGCTCTTCATCTTCGTTACCTAAAAGGAAGACCGGCAACCATTACAATTTGGGTATATGATGTAAAGATCGGTCAACGGGGAAAGACATTTCTGTACTGTACTTGTATATACTTACAACGTTCAAAAAGGGACGTATTCCCGACTTCCAGGAAATCCCCAGCGGTTATGCTGGTGTGATACTGCTCCGTGCAAATTGAGGTCTGGCTCACACTTGAAAAAGTTGTTTCGTTCAGGATCTCTTTGCTCTCCAGGTCTCCGCATTCCAGGAAAATCCACGCGTTACTTTCGTTTGCAAAACGTAACAGCGGTAACAGACCACAGCACCTACACAAGCTGTCATATCGACACAAAGAATTATTTTTCAGGTTCACTGCTAACTGGCTTGATTTTGGCCATGTTTTCACAACAGTTTTGTGAATGACGGGAATATCGTTATAGGCCAGATCAATTCTTCGCAGCTTGGGAAATGATTCCAAAGATGCCCGTGACAGTCAAGGCTCCGTTCGTCATCAAGAAGGACTGCAATAAAAATTTTGCCATCCATGAGAGTCATACGACATGCGCGTTTTTTTCTGTGCAACGAACGTTAGACAGATAATTAACGTTCGTGTGTGACCGTCAATTATGCCCCCCCTGCCAAAGTGTCCCCCCGGACAATATTGCCTCGTCCCCTTTGAAAACATCGCCAAAACTGTAACCTAGCGCCTCCTTGGTGAAACCAAGGACCTACGAGGGCTGGGTAAAAACCAAACCATTTCGAGGACTGCCACCAAGCGCTACTACCGCCACCGGTGTGACCACAACCCAGTTTTTACCCGATTAGGCGTCACTGCCGGCTGGGAGCAGAGGGACATTAATGTCGGCCTTGTCATGGGTATGTGAACATTATTGCCGGTACTACGGTGGACATTATTGCCGGTACTACGGGGGACATTATTGCCGGTACTACGGGGGACATTATTGCCGGTACTACGGGGGACA
>JAQGAU010004207.1:0-11965 GCA_034698045.1 Paramacrobiotus richtersi | reverse complement strand
TTCCGTTAGAAATTACACAAAAACAAAGACCAGAAGAATAAATTTTGGATCATCAAGCAAAGGCACCGCCGGGGTTTTCTCCTGCATTAATCCAATCCAAACATCCGGCGTTTCGCATCCCACAAACACCCAATCAGAAACGCGCTCCGTGACTGATCCACCAATCAAACAAGTCTTTTAAAAACCGCAACCAATCAGCAACCAACCACCCTTCCGATTGCCGAGCCAATCAGAATCCACAGTTTCAAAAATGCTCAACCAATCAAAAAACTACAAATCTAAAAGCCCCATAATCCGCACTATCACGTGGTCCAGGAAAGCCTCAAAAACAAATGCTGACATCCAACCGACTGGATCCAGCATTCCCCTCCCGCGGGGGGCGGTTACACCACCGCCACTTCCACGCGCCCGGGCACCTCGTTGCCCTGGGTCTTTTGAATGCCGGTGGACAGTTCCGACAACTCGGAACTGACCACGGACATGCCGTCATCCTCGCCGTCCTCCTCACCGCCGTCGTAGTCGTCATCGCAGTGGCCGGATTCGCGTTCATCCTGCTCTGAGGGGCTGGCGCCCAGCGTGTCCGTGTAGTACTGCCAGTTGGTGTTGTCCTCCAACGGCATCTCCCCGTAAAAGTAGCTCCCCGTGTCGTCGTCCTCCTTGATGGGCCAGGCCTCGGGCTCGTCACGGGATCGCACCATGAACCCGTCCATCAACTCCAGCCGTTCGCTGGTGCTCACCGCCTACACGAAAACCACAATGCTTCAATACACAACAATGACAGATCAACGTACGATTCGAGAATTTCTACTGCAAATAAACACTGATTTAAAACATAATTTTCACAAAATTTATGACGATGATAAATGAACAAAATCATTCACTATATAAATTAATTCTTTATTGCTGTACCATGGTATGACATGTGTTAAAACGACAATAAATGAGTGACGAGAACAATGAAATGACAGTTCCAAAACCACACAGATGAAAATTAATTTAAATCATTTATAAAATAAATAAAAATACATAAACGAATCACGAACTCGGATGTTCACGGTAAAAAAAAATATATCCATATTTTTCGATCAGATCGACACTGTTTATACGAAACTGTCCGATTGAGGATTTTTTGTCATATATTTTCCAATTTTCCGTATTAGCACCATCATCAATGAATTATACAATTGCAACTAAAAATATTCATCACTAACTGATTCCTGCACACGACGCAATGTTTACACGGTGAGACTGTCAATAAGACCATCAACACACCTCCAGAATCATGTACAAATCCTGCGACAAGGATCGCACACGCTGGAAACTAGCCACCAGACTCAACAGGACCGATCCGTCTTCCGCCATGTTGCGGCGCAAAAAGAAGTCCTTCTGCAAGTTCTCCGGACTGAAATAGTATTCACTGCAAGACAAACGAAAAAAACACATGTAATTATGACAGGACATGTTTGAACGCTATGCAACATACAAAACAACACGTGCCTCATTGTACAGAAAAGAATGGTACAAATAAATCTTGTATAATTCAAAATAACCATGTAATACAGACAAAAAGGCGGAAAAGTATACTGCAACATGTCTGGATAATACAGTAAACAAATACTGAATAACAGAAACCGGTTGAAGCGTTCGAAAATATTCCTAAAAAATAAAAAAATATTCCCAAATAATCCAGAGTACAGTTTTTACGTTAAAAATGTGCAAACAGAAACTTATCCCACTGAATAAGAGAAACCGGCTAAAAAGGTCAAAAAAATTCCCAAAAAATCAAAAAATAATCCAGCGTACAGTTTTTCCATTAAAAAGGTGGAAAAAGAAACTGACCCTACCCAATAACAGAAACTGGTTGACAAATTCAAAACAATTCCCAAAAAACTGCAAAATATTACCAAATAATCCCGAGTACAGTTTTTTCTTCAAAAATGTAGAAAAAATTAAACTCAACCAAAAACTCACATCTGTGTCTTGATACATTCCTTCAGTTCCGCCTCCGACGTGGGCACATAGTCAGGCGTGAACACTTCCTCCTCCTCGGTAAAGTAGTATCCCGACTCCATCCCCGAGTCAAATCCATAGTAGTCAAAGCTCCCGTACTCGTCACCTGAGGTGGAGAATCCGTCGGACGTCATGGACAGGTAGGGCGTGTCCAGGTGGTTTCCCGCCGGCGTATAGTAGTTCCAGTCGCTGGGCGTTCGACTGCCCTCCTTGTAGTAGTACTCGTATCCTTCCGCCAACGACATATCATCAGCTCCGTCCGAGAACTGGTCCCCGTCGTGTCCGGCAAATTCTAGAAGTATAATCAGTCTTTTATGATTCTTTTTTCACTGTGCTTTTCATATTATAGCATTTACTGAAATCTTTTGTTAGAAAGTTTTTTTTTGTGTCTTGCCCATTTCTCTTAAACCAGTTTCAACTACCGCAGGCATAACAATTTGGAAATATTCGTGCTACATTATATCCACATTTTTTACTATTTCTTTATGCACTCGATCTGAATTACAGCGAATTTTATTATTTTTAATTAATGAATTTTTTAACGAATTAACAAGCTGTGACACACTTTTAGTGATTATTAATCAATTTTACTGGCTTTATTTTAATAATTTTATTATCAATTTATCAGTAGTCTCGGCTTCTCTTTCAAAAATAAAAGTCCGAAATTTTCTTGAAAAACATCCACTCCTCTCGTATTTCTGCTAGTTCAGTCAAGGGCCAGATGGACGCACGTCACGAACCCGGGTAACCTGACCGGATGCACTTGAACTATTATGCAACAAGCCGGCGATCCCCCGTCGCACGAACGCCAACCCGGGCTCATATTTTCTTCAGTCCCAACTTTCCAACCACTCTACACGAACCCGAGGGTGCACACCTCAACAAAAGCACTTCATCGTGTTATATCAGATAGTGACCAAGCACAACGCAATACCCTAGCCTAATCTTCAACGAGATATGCATAACCCACTCGAAAACGAAACAAAAAGTATCGTCTACGTGTTGATTGTTGAGAAACACAGACATCGTTCGTAGGTTCACAAAACTTGAATTCAAATGCTGACCAAAAGATCTGTACCGCATTACAG
Organism: Paramacrobiotus richtersi; assembly: GCA_034698045.1. NCBI lineage: Eukaryota > Metazoa > Tardigrada > Eutardigrada > Parachela > Macrobiotidae > Paramacrobiotus > Paramacrobiotus richtersi. Next base: position 8,867 of record JAQGAU010004207.1, on the reverse strand, counting down.
AAACTACCGTAGACAATACAGGATTTTGACTGCTTACACCACAAATAATTTGCTCATTCGGCTGTTTTCACCGGAAGACGACGGAAATCATATTAGCCACTCACTTGCTACCAAACTCGAAACAAACATGCATGAGCAGCTCAAAAGCAACCAAAAAGTATCGTCTAGCCGATAAAAGTTGCAAATAATCATTAACAATCATTAAAAATTTTCAACAAATCACTAGCAAAACTCTAACAATTTACCGAAAACCCTGTACTGCATTACACATTGGCTCCCACAAAACACCACAGACACCGTTCGCAAGCGCCATAATAAATTCATAAAATCGGCTGCTGTACGCTTTGAGAACGATGTCGATCTACTTGTTGCAAACAACTCTAAAGTCTGCGTTTTTTTAGCGTTTTCCCAAACCCTGGCACGTTTCGCGTAATTGTATCCATTTTCTTTATCAGTTGGCAGCTAACTCGACCCAAGACGACCCCATCACCTGACCCGCAGCTGCCCACGGAAGGCTCGTTTAGCACGAACTGAGCGTCTATCAACCGCGATTACGTTACATAACCAGTAGACAGCCGTAGACGATTATCCGCGTATCGCCAACTTCGCTTGCAGATGTGTTTGCCACACTTCTCTACCTTCCCAGTCGTTTGGCAGTAAACAAGGCCATTAGGCCGGCTCACTCACCACCTTAATTACTAGAAACATTTTCAGACGAAGCCGGACTGACGGTAGACAACGTGCGGTAAAAAAACGCTTTTTGACAAAATGAGACACTAAACTCGGAACACGACTGCATTTCCCTGTACTAATTCATATGGTGCTCATGATCACGAACAGGAAAACACTGTATCGCTCCCCAATTAACATTAATTCCCAATTAACATTAATTCCAACTCATTATAGAATTCACTTGTACCGTTAACTAGCAGTAAAATGAGAACTACTGGGAACCACTACACCAAGTGCACAAGAAATTATGAAAAAAATGGATTTTGTCGGTGTACATACCTGAATCATACATAATCTCGCGATTGCGGAATCCCTGAATCTTCCGTGAGAATTTGGGTCGTGGCCGGTAGAATCGCTGTGAGTTTTGGCTAAGTGGTTCGGAACGACTGGCTACGGACGATGGATGATATGGTGGTCGACTGGGGGCGTTGTTGCTGTAGCTGTAGTACGACCCCGTGTATCCATAAGTGCGCGGAGGTGGTCGAGGTCGCTCCGCCGGCTGACCGTCGACGCGTGGACGCCACCCGGGCATGACACCGCCCAGCTGTGCGGCGGCTGTCTCGCGGTGTTTCTGATAACGCTGCTGGAGTTTCTGCTGCATCGACAAACGGGGCGGAGGGATTTCCAAGGGGATCCATTTCGTTTTAGCGCCTACAAATTCAAAACAATCGTCAAAACCAGATTAAAAATTAAATCCAATTGCTCACCCAAAAACCCTGCATTACTGTGTGAATTACTGTAGAAACTACAGGGAATCCATGCGAACGGATGTAACTAACTCGTAAACACAGCGCATGCTATTTACACACGGTACACCTTATTGTTTACAGCAATCGGTGTACAGGGATTGACTGACCTTTCTTCCGGCAATTGGCTGTTTCGTCGCTGGAGTTTCGCCTCGGCTGATCAGCAGGTGGTTTGTCCTCGTTGGCGTCTGGGGGATCTACTTCAGGGGACTGAAATTCATGGGCTGGAGTGTCCTCTATGGATGAGCAGGTGGCCAAGGCCTCTGAAGTGCTGCTGTCGCTTTCTGACTTACGATTTGAGCCGATGCCGGACGACAATGAGGAGCTTTTGCTGGTGCTCACGGGATACGAATCACCTTCACTGGTGAATTTCTGACGGGGCACAAAGGGACGGGCAGACAGATAAGAGGCGGGATTGTATGTAGAGGCAATCGGCTGTTTCTTTTTCTGCTAAAAAACACAAAAAAAATTGATCAAATTATTATAACCAGAAAAAAGCGGCCAAGTTATCTTTTATGGGATGATACGCACACAAAAAAAAATATTAAAAATATTCAGAACAAAAAAATATTAATTGCAGAGCAAGTAAAAGCTTGGAAAATTTATACAGATTTTAAAATATAAATACCGGAAATTTGTGATATAAATCGGGCCGTGTTTTCAAACGTAAATACGCTTTAATTTCTTTACAATCTTCAAAATCAACAAGAGTAGATCCGTGCGTGATTCACACCCTATCAATTCCGAGAAAGACCAGACCATCCTATTGTCAACATCGTTAAAATGCCGGCGGCTACCGACTTATTTCATCGTCAGAGCCGGTTTTTCTCAGACACTGCTATTTATGCAACCGAGATGCAGGCATCCACGTGCCTGGTCACTTGCGTCGCCGCATCAATGCTGCCGAGGCTAAATAATTCCTCATACTTCACCGGTCAACCATGAAGTTTGTTATCTTCCGCTGACAGTATTATGCAAACATGTAATTAAAAACTGACTAAAAATTCCACAATCCATTCACAAAATTCAGGAGCAAAAACATGAAAAAAATAAAAAAATAATTTTCAGTTTTACTGTTGCGCAATCCCCTGCATTGAGCATTCACCTTCTCTGCATTTCGAAAACAGAAAACAAAATTAATATTTCCTGTGAAAACGACTCGTCCATATTCGAAAAACGCCTCGTTCGGGAATTAAATATTTTCGAATATTTACCGATTTTAAAACGCCGTTTACATTGAGAGTTTCCTGTTGAACCTATAGGCACTATTATTCAACGCTACAGGGAAAGGGTCACCACAGCCATTAAACAACATCGAGTACGCTGCACAGCATTCTAACCTGATCGTTGTCGGTGGCTTCTCCCAACGCTGGCCATTGTCGTGGATCATGAAAATCCCGTGTAAAATCCAAACAATCCCGGCGGTTAATCATGTTCTTGAAGAACTGTGCCCCATTCATGGTGGCCATGGGACCAAGTCACAAAATCGAAATATACGGGCCAAGAACCCGTTCACCGGCTTTTCACAATCTACTGGCTGAATTGGAAGCGATCCAACGAAAAAATGCTCTGTGATCTTCTGACAACGAGGATCGTTAATTATCACCTAATTCCGATGACAATATTCGCCAATTAATTGGTGCAATTCGTTTGAGAAGCCTGCAGAGAATCCTGTAAATTTCCAAGGGCTCGATGGAAATAGCGACGTGAACTGCGCAATGCGGTCGCACTCTGCATCTGCTGGCGTTCACCGAGATCGACGTGGCGCAATCGACGAGAATTTTCTCTCTGGCCGGTATCCACCGGCAAGTGACGTCACGATACCAATATCTGTGCAATAATGCAGAGGTGCCCATTGCGCCGAGCACAGAATTACGTACTTTTTATTTCTCCACGCATGCTTTTCTGCAGTTCGTGGCTGTTACAAAATAGTAAACTTTACATATTTTTAATTTTAAATTAACAGATATATTTGTGTTACTTTTGGTAGGCTGTATTACAGAACTGGCCAGATTTAATACCTTCATGAGACTGCGAAGTTTGCGTACTTCCGGTGCAACAGTGCACGGTACACCGTGGTTACCTATTCATATCGAATGCTACGTTTCTGGCAAGCCGATGGTATCACTTAATCCTGTTTTCGATTTTCGAACGACGAACGTTGGTGATTCAAGTTGGATTTTGGTATTTTATGTTTTTATAATTTCATTGCATGTTCCGTCAATTTTATATGAAATGGCTGCTTATTACCCGCAGCCCGTGGCCACTGAGCCTATATCGTCCTGGACGAGCGCTGAGCAGTACGAGATGTATCTGGCCTTGCTGGGACTGGCGGAGAATCTGCGCTCACAGGGGGAACCCGAGGGGGCCTACAAGTGTCTCGTTGGGATTTTGGCTTTGAATGTGCCTTACGTGGTGTCCGCCCGCATTCACTGTGAGATTGGGAAGCTGCTTTTGCGGCAGAGCAACAACCATGATGTGGCGAAGTACTATTTGGACAGTGCGGTAAGTTTCAGAGCGCCGTCCGCCAGAGTCTCCCGAGGGGGGTGGCGATATAGACTGATGTTGTTGTATGTTGTCGAATTGGCTTTGGGAACGTTTCTCTTTTCTTTTGTAGATGACGATGGGAGCGAACGTAAGTATTTAGCAGAGTGAAGCTGCAACCATGTAAAATTGATCGAAAAAAAGAGAAATGATACCAAAAAGCAAACTGCAGTTGAAGTGAAGAGCGGAATTTTATTCGGATTTTTCATTTTTGAATGCATTTTTTGTTGTTGCTTGAGTTTGTAATTTCGTAATTGGTTTTCTTGTAAAATCTAGGCGCAGAATGGAAGCGCATTGGAAGAAGTACGGTTGGATGCATCATCAGCTGTAGCAGAATATTTTGTTGTACAAGTGAGTGTTAAAAAGCTGAATAATCGCATTTTTTATATTTATTATTTTATAAATTCAATTACCTTCTTTTTCCGACTGATTTCTCTGTGTAGTCAGTTTTTAATCGTTTGTGAATGTTCATACGCGAGCAAAACTACATCATCCGTGTTGTAAATCGTTCATTTCTTGTGTGGCTATTCATGTTGCGTATTATTTGACAATTTTTCGGGTTTGGCAGAATGATATTGCTCAAGCTCGGGATATTCTCCACACGGCAATTGAGCATTCACAACACTCACCGTACTGGCAGTGCAATTTCATCTTTCAGATGGCGGTAAGCTGCACTGTTCCGGAAAACACTTGCTGGTTCAGCTATAATATTACTTTGGTAGTATGATCGATTACAGTACAGCAAATCAGAAAAATAGTATAATATTGTGATATTATTTTAAGCGGGTGTTAGGATTTCTTTAATTTCTGATGCATTTTTTCAGAATTGTTTCCGGTTAATTTCTGAGTGTTTGTAATAATTTGAAATTAACAGTAATACTAGTAATAAATGCTGTTTGTTAATGTCGTAGATAAATAGCAACATCTGTACAATAGTCACAGTAGTATAGTCCCCTGAATATAAAAACTAGTGAAACAGAGTCGTGATTTGGATTCTAATGTGAGGATAAGTTATAACAACCTTTTTACGCATAGCTAATTACGTTAATGATAATAACGGATGATCATCATCAGCAGACATTCTGCAACTTATACGAGAAGTATTTCGGACCATTATTTGGAAATTTGTCCTTTCAATTACCATGAAATTCTGCACTGATAATCACAGTTCTTTTTCGTAATATTCATCAGTATTTATTATTTTAAAGACAATTTATTATATTTCCCAGTTCACTGAATTTCGATTGGTATAAACAGCTAATAAAATACATTTATGTTGAAATTTATTAGCTATTAAAATGCAACTTAAAAATCTCGTTAAGAATACAGCAAATGTTATTGTATTTTAAATAATTTTAAGAATTGTTCACAAAATCTGCAAATTTTTGTTCTGTTAAAAAATCCGGATTTCATTGAAGAAGATTAACGAATACCTCGTGCAGCGTTTGACAGTTTTTCTGTTCGTAGAATGTTTTCGTCCAAGGCCAGGATCACACAGGTGGGAGTGATGTTTCATCACAACGCACCAGCGGCATAATCGTGCTATTTTGTGAATTTTAGTGGCGACGCAAATATTGACTCTGGGTGAATCGTTCTCCGCACGCCATCAAGCGCACTATTTGATCTTCCTCTTCCAGCTGGCCAGGGCGCACGTGAGTAGACAGTCTTCAAGTGGTATCAGAAAAATTTGAAAAAAAAGTACGCGTTTTCTTATAATATCTTTGCAGTTATTCTGAAATCATTGTAAAATTGTTAATTAACGGGTGGCGCTAATTTTTTGACCCTCTGAGTTAGACTCCATAACTCCCGCGCCAGTGATGGCAGCCCAATCGTTCATAGACTGTTTTGAAGGCACACTACTATACTTCATGTTCACCGTATAAGGTTAGTTCAAAAATTCTGAATAACCCTAGAAACAATTTCTGCCAAAACTGACCAGAAAGAGATCCTGTCATAACAGCAAAATTCGAACAAATTCTGTTTGCGGTTTCTTGTGCATAGAGCATCCCTCAGCAAGCACAAAGCTACAAATGGGATATCGTTCGAAAGAGCATTCTTTTCTCTATCGAAACGTATAAACATCAGTGTCCAATACTAAAAGACAAAAAATTGGTTCTCAAAGAAATCTGCTCTGCCAGTTTGAAAGTTTCATGAAGATCCTACCCGCGCTTGTCGACCTCACTGACTTCCGGTCGATTGTCAGCGTTCCGAGCTGTTTTAATTTTTTTCACCTTTCACATGGACTAGTCTCTCTAGATTAATCACTTAAACAGTTTTGTTGTCGTTTTCAAAAGCGCGATAAATTTAATTCCAAAAACAGAGAAAAAGCTACACAGCAAAATTTAATTATTTGCGGAAAAGGTCCAAAACGTTTTAATTCATTCGCAAATTTCCGTTCCGGGATCTATCTGCAAAAGATATACTTAACGGTCCGCTGACATTTTTGTGTCAAAGGCAACAGAAAATGCGAACTCGTTACGTCAAACACTCCCAGAGCCTGGTGACCTTTCCTCTTAAGGGTAAGGGACACTCAAAAAATGCCTTTGTTTGACTTTGTTTGAAGTTTTGTTTCTATGTTTGAGACTAAACTCAAGCTACTTGACATTTCTTGAAGTGAATGAGTTGGCCTTTAAAACGAGTGGTCTTATGATTACGGGCGCTTAGCGGTTCTCGAGATATCGGGCGCGAAAAAGTGGGTCAAAAAATAAGCGCCACCCGTTAATTCCTAGAAAAATTAAAAATGCCTTAAAAGCAACTTGGCAGGTGAATTCTACCCTTTTGGTCTAGTTTTGTATTTAAAATTGGGCAGAAAAATATGAAAAAAAGGAAGCGAACAGGCAACGTCTTCCAGTGGTATTCGAACATGCAAATGCAAAAAAATACACGTTTGTTTGTCACCTTTGCAATCGTTTGAAAATCGTACTAAATAAAATTGGTAAATAAATATTAGAAATTCTGAGAAAAATCAGACTGTTTTAAAAGCAAATTAGTAAGTGAGTTCTACCGTTTCGGTGGTTGTTTCATATTTTTAACTGGCCACTGTTCGAAATAGTTGACCTCAGAAAAGTGTGAAAAAAAGGTAGTGAACTCAGATAAACATTTGATGGAAACTGTGTGACAATGTAGGTGTTCATCCGTGCCAAGCAGTACCAATCCGCCATCACCTCCCTCCGCGACATCACCGCCACCCTGGACGCGCCCGGCGTCCCGGTGGCCCCGGGACTGCAGCAGGAGCTGCGCTTCTACCTGCTGGCACTGCAGACGCTGTGTCGGCTGAACATGGGGCAGGTACACGTCATCCTGCTTGATTTGCAGCTCCAGCTTGTTTTCAAGTGTTTTATCGCAGGCCAAGTCGGTGCGCCCCTTCATCCAGGCCCTGCAGACCGCCCACGACGTCCTGATCCAGCGCGCCTACCACCCGGCCACGCCCACGTCACACCCGCTGGAGATGTTCACTGTGGCGCCGCGGACGCTACTGCCAGCGTTGTACTATGCCGGTAAGCGAGTCGATGACATATCAACCGTTTTGCCATTAAAAATGTATGAAATTACTTTCGTGATTATCTACATCGGTTTTTATCTGAATCTAATGTAAGTGAATGTATAATTATGCTCGATTGCCTAATTTATTCGTTTGTAAGATTTGTTTAATTTATTTCGTTTTTTTTCGAGATTAGCTGCCGCTTTGAACCGTACTTTTGTCAGTAATGAAACATAAGCGCTTTTTGCCAGTTGTGTTTGTTGTAGTTTACATTTACGAGCAAAATTGAGTAGACTTTGGTAGTATGATTGTTGAGTTTCGTTTTCAAATTGCGTCCGTGCTTTTTGATCCGTTGCACGTTTATTAATTCTTAATATGCATTTAAATTAATATAAATGCTTTTATGATTTTTTAATGCTTGTAGTTTAATGTTAATTTTATTATTGTATACTAGAAGCATTCGAAATGGTTTTTTTAATACTTTTTTATTACTGTATATTAGAAGCACTCGAAATACTTTAACGTTTTTCTGTTATTTTTTAATGCATTTTAATTATTGCTATCCATTTATTGTTCATTTTAATTCAGACATTTTTGTACTGAATCTATCTGTTGTGTAGTTTCAGCGCAGTTTTTCGCGTTGGTGGGCTACCACGACAAGCTGGATCGTCTGTTCAAGCGGTGCCAGGCGTGTCTGTCGGGATTCGTCGGACTGGAGAACAGCGCTCTGCAGGCGGAACTGCGCTGTGTACTGTACCAGCACGTCATCCCCATCAGTCTGTCCACGTGTCGCCTCAATCAGGCCCTCGAGCTGACGACGGACTACCTCACGTTATGGTCAGCATTTGAACATTCTGTTAATTACACAACAGCAGCAGTTGTTTTTCAGAAAATAAATGTTTTTATTAGGATTTAATTCAATATTTTTTTCTAGCAGTAATATTAATAAATAAAATCAGGAACAAAAAATACTGTACGGTCTGTACCTGATTTTTTGTTAGTACTTAATGAAATGTTTTCCCCCAACAACTGCCGCAACAAATATTTTTTTCCCAGCAGTTATATTAATCAATAAAGTAAAGAGTACTCACTTTTTATTGTTGACCAGTTAAGTAGCATTCGAGACAATACGAATGAATAATGGAATGGTTTCCCGCGGATTATGGTAATAATATCTAATAATAAAAGAAAATTTTTTCTTCAGAAAATGCCTGTTCTTATTTTAGCTCAATAAATTTTCTCCCAACAATTAGGTTAACAAATAAGGAAATCGCAATAGGCACCCCTTTTCACCCCCGTTTACTATAGGCACCCCTTTTGAATTAGATAAACAAATGAACTCGTTTTAATCTACCATATGAATC
>JAQGAU010004206.1:0-11966 GCA_034698045.1 Paramacrobiotus richtersi | reverse complement strand
GTTTTCTTCGTGGCGTAGGCGTTGGCGCCTTTGAACCAGAGGGGGTCTTTCATGGGGCCCAGTACTGTTTCTACCACACTCTAAATACAACATAAAAAACTGTATATTTCTCATAATATTGGCGTACTTAACTCTTTTTACCTGACTTTTGCTCATAGTACAAGAAAAGTTGTTTATTAAAATAATACCAGTTTTTCAAATCTCTGGTTTATTCACATATGCTTATGAAGTCTTATTCATCACATGCATGTAAACGGTTACCTAAAATAATGAAATATTATGTGTGGTGTATAACAAAATAAATTACGGCTGTTACGGGACTTCGACTTCGAATGATTTCTTCAAAACAGCGCTGTATGCATTGAACCAGTTTTATGAGGTAAGATTAACCAAATAAAATTTACATGTTTTTTCTGTGCCGAGTTTAATAACTGCCAAGCAAAACTAATTACATCGCCAATGACGAAAAAAAGGTACTTAAGCAGAAACAAAAACCACGGGAGGGAAAGGGACGTAATTTAATTCTGGAGGAAAATCTGGTAGTTCGTTGACACAGTTCATACTGGCACAGATTGTGTAAAGCTAGCAATAATCGCTAATTGAGCGGTACGTATCGGAAATATGATTGACAGTGAGCATGGGCTTTGCAAGTAATACAGCTTATTGGATACAGGGTGCGTATAATGTACGTATACAGGTACAGTAGTCAAGCGTGAATATTTCGCGCGATCGATAACGAGATCATGAGTGTTCTACTTGCTTTAGCCTCCATGCAAACAAATCAATAATCGTTCATGAAATAGAAAAAAAAGTGTGGCAAACAGCTTCTTCCATGATGATCATATGCCTCTCCTGATCAAATACTTCACTATTATAGAAAAAGTAAGAGAAAGCTTTTCATTTTAAGAAAATTTTTAACGGAAGATAAGTATCAAGAAGGTCATGGCCCCATAAAATAAATTAGCTGAAAATCTTGTTTGCGAATTTCTCATTTTGCGTACGTAATTCTTAGCCACAAAACGTCAGAATAATTGAATTTCATAATACGGCACTTTTACCAAATTTATAACCGTGAGGATTCAGTTTCTTCCCTGGAGTGAAAGGCAATATTTATAATTAAAATACTGACTTGTAAATCGTTGACAATCAGCTTTTTCAGTAGCTTTTCTAAACGCATTCGTATTCTGGTAATAAAAATGTTAAAGAAGATAATCTCCTCCTTACAAAATCCGAGATCCGTCCATCAGCGACATGAAAAACAACAAAAATTTTGAAACTCCAGGATAAGTTTAAGACAGTTCTCACCGTAACCACTCCAGCCACTCCATTTTTATGTTGATTATTGTATGCATTCTGCATATTCGACACACGATGTCCGGCCCCATTGACATCCGTCTGTATCCGCACTTCCGTCCCCTCTCCCTCCTCACTCGGTGTAATACTGCAATCATCCTGTTCACTACCCAAATTCCCATTAAATCACCATTCAAACATACCTCATTTTTCCACGTGGAAATGTAATTTTCCAGTAAAACAAATTCCCCAGTATAAACAAATCCACGGACAGTCTGTGGGAACGCGCAATCTGGTTGCTAAGCTGTGGATCAGTAAGAAACGGCACTACTGTGTAATGAGCTCGTGTGCACAGACGGTATGAACCGGTTTGGACAATCAATAGGATTGGATGTGGTGTGCAGCGTGTTAAAGCGCTATTGTCAACATACCTGTGCAAAGGTTCGTACGAGTGTTACTTGTCAGGTAAGGGCTTAGCGGGAGCCGCAGCCAGTGTTGAACAGGATTGTAAAGAGTGCGGCTTTACCGGAAATGCGTGAATAGCCGAGGGTAATAATAAAGATCTCATAGCTCTTTGCAGTCAATAGTGTATTCCTCCAGTAGCAAATGTATTATAGTGACATAACAATTACATTTATTATGAGCACCGTTTTCCGCATGTTGATGAAACAAACACACAAGACATGTACTACTGTATGCTTGATAACGTTAACAAAGTACTAATGAAACGTTCATGCATCATGCTGACAGCTGAATGACTGTGATAACAGTCGACAGAACATACATGTAATACTATGTACTATGTACCATGCTTAGTATTAAGCGAACGAGTTCTATGTATTATAGAAAGGTCATGTAATACAGATTTTCTGTATAATTTCGTGATTTTTGTGCAGGTTGCAGTAAACTAATTTGTACGTTGATTTCGGCTGGCATTTGGCAGATACTGTGGATGAAACATAGTTTCAGCCATATATCTCAGGACGTTTCGCGACGTCTCTGGGATAACAGTTCTGACCAGCAGGCATCAGGCTTCAGGTGCGCCAAACAATTTTTCTGTGGCCCTCTGTCAAGCAATTTGGAAATGTCGACAAAGTGACAGACACTTAAATACATAACGAACCCGACGCAGTTTTCAGGTACCTGTATCAAGAGCTTATTAGGTCAATACTATATGGACCGTGTGACGCACAGTGCCGTAGAACAGTGGTAATTAGCACCTCAACCACTGCGCTGCATTGCTGATGTATTTGTGCAATTACGAGATAAACAGACTGCACAGAAAGCGCTCTACTTATCTGTTGCTACATCGCAAACGTGGTTTACGTTGTCTGATCGCAGGCATGATTCTATCAGAACCTCTGTCAAGTGTGGCCTGCCAATCTTAGTGCGTAATTAGTAATAATACATCCAAGGTAATGTATAGATAATTATTAGTGTAGTTACTAATAATTTTAGGTAATTACCTTAAATTATTATTGATTAGTAAGTTCTGAATCATGCGACAGCAGATTTAGAGAAATTAGCAGAAAATCCATTACAAGTCCGCTCGAACAACGTCAGCATATGACAAGCGAAAGGCTTGTGGTGGAATCAAATGTGCTACTGCACACCGTTACACGAATCATGCATGAAAAACCGGCAATTTTACTAATATTTGTTGACAAATATACAGCAGCGTAGGGCTGCAAGAGCGTCCTAGCACAGCTGTACATATCTCCTTACAAAGATGTTGTTATACATCCAAATCTTCGGCTGAATCGGGCTAACAAGTGAGATGAATGCGGATGACAAATCGTTACAAACCGCAGCATCTAATATACGAGAAACATCAAAATTAATAGACAAATACATTGTGGAAATCGAGTTACGCACCGACAGTAGTAAGCTGGCCGCTCTGAAGATCGGCTGCTGTGTGAAACGTTTTACCAGTGTTCGAGATTCCTTGTCAGTGTCGTTTGGTTCAGGTGAAGCTTATAAGCTGAATGAAGTTGGTGCAGGCCAAGAAGGACCAACAAAAAAAGTTTTTTTCAACTAATCATGCTCGATGTCAGAGATTGCGAGTTCTGCAGTCAGTAATACAGGTGACTTTGGTAATTCATTAACCGTTGTATGCTCACAAGTCGGCCACAACTGGAAGCAATCCTAGTCGCATGATACTGGACCTCTTTGGTATTTTCTTTTAGTCCGGGGTGCGACTGTCTACCATACATTATCCAATGCAACAGAAAGCGGCACATTACTGAACACGATCCGAACTCAGAATTTATAATTCTGCGGGTGGAGAATGGCTCGTTGATCAGAAATATGCAACAGAAACACGCGCGCTGGACGAAGCTGTATACAGCAGAACCATGTCTTTACGTTGCTCCATAATGTGCGCAAACCGCTGCGGTAATCATTGCACATTGCAAAGAGTAATACCAGCTACAACACAATTCCAGTAAGTACACGGGGTATAGCAGCATTGCGCATACTTTCGATCCAAAGAAAGGGCTTCACGAAACTACACTATTTTGCACAACATCATTCCGGGTTTCCCACTAAGAGCATCGTCCTAAGCCACATAAGCGATGCTGGTATTGCAAGTTCATGGAACAGAACCGCGCAAATATAGCTGCATTCGTCTAGTAACAGTCCCACAGTGCACTGGCCATGAGGATATTGGAGCTTTTCGACAAAAGAGCTTTTCAAGTTTTTAGGTTGTAAAATTGTTGAAAAGTCTGGCGAGGCGCGGTCTGGTGCGTTTTAGAAACAACGTTTTATGTTCCTTTTTTGAGGAGAAGCGCGGCGTTAGTACTGGGCAGACTGTCACGTACGGTTCTAGGACACTTTTGAAAGATAAACATCGTGTTGGTTTTGTTGGCTTCAGTTTTGAACAGTAATGCTCCTTCCGTATAGTAATCTTTAGCACCAGCAATGTCATACATAACACGTTAAACTATGATGTTGCGCTGAAACGAATGTCAGACTTAAAAAAAACTTAACTACAGCTGCGTGTAACCGTGAAGGGCAGTAAGAACCTTGATGATCGCGAAGGTGAGCAGGTAAAGGTGAAGGATATGGTAAGCATGTTTACGGTTCCGAAATGCCCATGATGAGCAGGTTTCATTGGAGATGAGTTGTTTGATTATCGTTAGTACAGTTTCGAAGCAACAACACACCATTCCATGTAAATGATTCACATCTGTTACAATGGCGACGAACCCTGTAAAATTCAAACTCAAGCTGTACAGGCGCCAGCAAACGACAAGCAAACGTTCTTCGGTACGGACCGTACGGTGGCTTTAAGATCGTCGGATGTTAACCCAAATCATGAATACTTTACTACCGCTGCAGCTTTCGACTAGGCTTCTTATGGAAAATAACGAAACTGACATGGAAAGCATTGGGTGGTTAATCAAATAATTAACGAGAATTCAACCGTAATGACGCCCCGGCAGGACATGAGGAAGAGTGAGTGGTGTTGTTCTCCTATTCTGAACGGGTGCCTGACCATTGCCGTTCTCTAGCGGTGGTCTCTCTTCCTTACCTCTCTTAGGCTCTCTACCTCTCTGCCTCTAAGGTATAGAGACCGCCGCTAGAGAACCCCTAGAGAACGGCAATGACCTGAATCAATGGGTCACGCAGCATAAAAGATTCATTGCACAAACAGTGCGTTACAGATAACAAGCTTGTTTTTCAGAAATGTCACACTATAACAGTCTTTACTGCCGTATACTACCACAACGTGTAGTTGCTGTGTGTGGCACCGCAACAGTGGAAATTCCCCTCCTGGTGACGCGACTGTGAAACTGCAGTAACCCTGAACACGGTTAGACGCTGCGTTTTCAAAATGATCTGGGGGCCCGAACTTTCGACGTTTCTCTCCCAAATCACGGTGGTAACACGTAAATAAGGCAAACCGTTCATATCTAACAGCGCAGACTTTAATCGATGATTTAGATGAAAAACTGCGTCCACTCGCGGCATCGCAAACATATCTATACGAAATCATAAAGTAATCATATTCAAAGAAACCATATTTATACGAAAGTAAGCAGAAGCAACGTTCTATGGACATCAGCAGTTATGAGAACGAAGTCTGTTGCGACGATATCGGGTAGGAAGTGGGTATTTTTAAGGTATTTTAGCAGACAAGATAGAACTCGCTTCGGGTTCATCAGATACTTCTATACTTTAGTTCTGTCTGCAGTAATCTGTAAATAAAGGTTACTAACAAGGCGCTAATATATGGCTCCGAACTTGCGCACTCATGCGGCAGTGTAGCGGCACAATATATTACGGTTTTCTGATCAACATGACTTTATGCTCCGTTATGATTAGTGCCGAATACAATGATGGTGCCGAAAACATCCGTTCCTAACCGTGAATAACCCGCAGACGCAGTGCGCATGGAGCATACCACTACCGGAAAACCACTTGGTAGAGCAGAATTCTACAAAACGACAATACGGTAATGTTTCATGAACAGCCGAATTTTTTTGCAAGAACAGCTTTGACGCTTTGGGACGTGAGTATAATCAGCATGGGGTCCAAGGCGGGCTGCAGGGTATTTAGCGATAGTAAGTACGGAATCAGTGCACGTTCGGATTCAGTCAAAGGCCGAAATGACCCAATCACAAAAATTGTCTCATATGGCAACCAGCAAATCACCGCACTAAATGTCAACGCAGTAAATGCAGCAAATGAAGCCGCCTGCCGTTTGGACTGCGGGCGGGTAGCCGTAGTAGCCGCTTCGGACGCGAACATCATCATACTTCCGGCGCGAACTGTATTCGTCTGCCTTCTCCGTTTCCACACCACAAACACCCATGCAACTGTGATTACCACTCCGGGAAATTCGAAAACAAGTAGCATTGCCGTTTGGTACCACTTGGGCATTCCTCCCGGGTCGACGTAACATTCGTATGTCTCGTTCGGCTGGCGGGAGTATAAGCTATCCACAATAACACCCGGCAGGTTTATCGCGTGAACGTAGATCACCACAAAAACTACCAATCCCACTGCCAGTTTTGTGGAATGGTAATCTCGGTAAGAAAGCGGGAAACCCACCGCCCACACCCGATTTAGTGCTATAATGATATGTAGGTTGTCTGGGAGGATTAAAACGCACCAAGCGATGTAGTTTCGAAAGTCGCACAAGGTGAGGTTGCGGAGAATATATGGGCACAGATGCTGAACGACACCGATGAAACCATGTACTGCTTTGAGGGAATTGAAGAGAAGCAGGGCCGTAATGTACGTTGAGAAGGATGTGTGCAGTTTCGATTCAGCCATAAAAACTGCGGCCAATGGTGTGTTGAATGCGACCATCATAATGCTGCAGATCAGCATGAAAAGCGTACGGAATGTCCATGGTGAGCACAGCTGGAGAACCGTTGCTTGACCAGGAGTTGTAGCATTACTCCCAGAAGGCGCTGGGAGCCATGTGCCATTTTCCTGCGACACGCTGCTGAGGTTGTCACGATACATGCCAAGGACAGATGTGATATAAGCAGAAGACAATCATAAGAACGTAAAGATTTTGAATCTCCTAGTGTCACAAGGATGGAATAAAAGACCACTTGGCAGTTAGCGTGAGATGACATCCGTAGCTTATAAACTGCGATTTCTATATACCTTTACGGACTAATCTAGGTGTCTGCAGCGGAATTTCTGCTTAATCATTAATAGTTTGCAGGAATTCAAGAGCACAAATATGCATTACACACAATGAAAAACGGCAGTCGGAAGGATGAAATTTTAACAAACTTATTAACAGGAGTACGGTGATCGCAGCATACGAAAATAAAGCGTGGAAAAGCTTCTCTGAACAAGAGAAGGTTCCAGATTCAGGACTAGCTAACGGTAATACCGTCACGTTTATTCAACGTTCAAAACGCACTTATTTGCTGTTCCTACAGTAACCAGTCTAGTTGATGGTCTCTTACCGGATGACATACTTCTACCTATTATACTTTCTTAACCAAGCCGATTCCAGAAATACCGCGCAAAACGATTAAATCTGGTGAATAGCGGACTTGTTAACGACAAAGAATCACCAGCTGCAGATAGAAACAATTTCGAAGACAATTACTAGCGCTCATTGGGGGAAGCGATGTGTATGCGACCTTGTTAGCCATGACCTTTACAGGTATTAAAACATGATGCAGCCAATCAGCAGTCCTAAAAAATCAACAATAATTCCAGACGTACCGGATGGTACATTACGATTCAATCCCATTTTATTGAATGGGGGGGATTCAAGAACTGCAGATACTGTATGGACTGCCAAGAGCCTACATAGAAATGTGCTTGGAGTACTGCGCCAATAATTACCGGTCCTATTTATACGAGGCCAATAAGCACTTACGGATTCTGTAGTACCTATTCTGTAGATTGCAGCGATTCTTAAACTTACTACCTAATCCGAACTCTGCATCTTGGACGCACAAGAAGAAGCGCTGCAGGCCGGTCTCGAATATACCAGCTGGGTGCTCGTATATTCTAGACCGACAACTGTTGAATCATAACGGTGGTAACCTGTGCAGAATGATACTCATGCAGATTTATTTATGGTTTAAGTTCAGTTATTTTAGTCATATATTCTGTATGGTACGTATAAGTACTGTATGTATTTGGATTCCACAGCGCCACTCTACCCGGCACCAGACCAGTGAAAACAAAACAAGCCTGCTTGTGTAACACGCAAATGCTGTACATACCAATCTTGCTGCTCTGTAAGGGAGCATATAAGTCCAGGTGCCATTTCAAAAAAGAAATAGTTGTACAAGAAATACAAGTATGCGTAATTATCTGTAATGCATTGTTGTGCAATGAATGCTTTATTTCATTTCAGTTACACCATTTTACGTCCTCCCAGCAGAAAAATACTTTCCTTATTTAAGGAAATGTATTTTTCAGGCTTCTCAGGCACGGTAGAGTTTTATGCTGCGTGGCCCAGTGTCAGGAACCCGTTCAAAGTATGACAACAGTACCGCTCGCAATGTCCCATTTCCAGCCTGGGCGTCGATCGTCGATCACTGTTAAATTCTGGTTCAGTTGTTGCTTTACAACCTATAGCTTTCTATGGACTGTACGTTTGACACATAGGTGAAACCAGATACCATACACCACAAAGTCCATAAACCATATTTATATATACGCTTTGGTGAAACTATCCAGCGTGAACTGGTTACTAAGACTATCATTTCATTTGCCCAGTGTATGCGTACAGATCGGGACGCTGGGCAGGTCCGTTATTCCAAACGGCAGCACATTTTCTAAAAGTCCTTAACAGTTTTTGGACGCTATGCATGTGGTTGCTGATGCGATTCCGCGATCATCACACAGGTAAGACGCTAACCGTTCGTACAAAACAGCGCAAACTTCATGGTCTCTAATTTAGATGAGAAACTGCCTCCAGTCACGGACTCACGGCATCGCAACACATTTATACGAAAGTATAAGCATAACGTGTTAAGCAAGGTTTTATGGACATCCGCAATGAGGAGAAGAAAGTGTTTACCGGCTATACATTGTCAAGGTATTGTAAACTGAAGACAGACCCGCTCCAGCTTCATAAAGTATCAGTTCGTTCTGTCTGCAATAATCTGTGATCGAAGCTTACTAGCCGGGTTATTTCTCCCTTTGGCAGTTGCGCAGCCACTGGGAGACCGGGTAGCCATGAGCGCCTTGTGATACGGTTGCGTCATCAGCAAAACCATCGACTCCGTTGCGATTAACGCTATGGAAAATAAGTGATGTTGACGATTGCCGAAAGCATCCGTTCCCAACTGTGAATGGAGCGGGTTAACAGTTTTCCACAGGATATTGGTTGTATGTGCACCCGGCTGGTAACTACATACAAGTGTTAACGAATCGCAAACACAGTGTTACATCCCAGGTCTACCGGAAAACCACTTGGTAGAGAAAAGTCTTAGAAGCGACAAAATTGTAATGTTTTATGTGCAGACGCATCTTCCCGCAAAAACAGCTTTGATACTTTGGGAAGTGAGTACAACCAGTATGGGATCCAAGACGGGCTGTAGGGTGTTTAGCGATAGCAGGTACGGAATGAGTAAATATTCAAATTCAGTCAAAGGTCGAAATGACCAGATCACAAACAGTGTCTCATATGGCAACCAGCAAATCACCGCACCAAATGTCAACGCCGTAAAGACTGCAAACGAAGCGGCCTTTCGTTTCACCTTCCGGCTGGTATCCGTTGTAGCTGTTGTAGCCGCTTCGTGTGTGGATATCCCCGCACTTCGGACTCGAATCACACTTTTCTGTTTCTTTCGTTTCCAAACCACGAACACCCATGCAACTGTGATTAAAACTCCGGGAAACTCGTAAACAACTAACATGGCCGTTTGGTACCACTTCGGCATTCCTTCCGGATTGATATAGCATCCGTACGTCTCGATCGGTTGACGGAAGTATAAGCTATCCATTACAACACCCGGTAGATTGATCGCGTGTACATAAATCACCACAAAAACTACCAAGCAAACTGCAAGTTTTGTGGTGTGGTGATGTCGGTAAGAAAGTGGGAAGCCCACCGCCCACACCCGATTTAAAGCGATAATAATGTGGAGATTGTCGGGGAGACCTAAAGTGCACCAAGCTGTGTAGTTTCGAAAGTTGCATAGGGTAGAATTATGGAGGATCTGCGGACACAGAGTCTGGACGACGCCGATGAAGCCATGTATTGCTTTAAGGGAATTGAAAATCAACAGTGCGGTAATGTACGTTGAGAAAGACGAGTGCAGTTTCGATTTAACCACAAAGATTGTAGCTAATGGTATGTTGAATGCGATCATCAGGATGCTGCAGATGAGCATAAAAAGCGTGCGGAATGTCCACGATGAGCATAGCTGCGCAACCGTTGTTTGACTAGGAGTTGTAAGATTTGAGAACGATGGCATCGGGAGCCATGTTCCATTTATCTCCGATGCGCTGCTGAGGTTGTCAGAACACATCATACTTATAGATATGATTGAAACAGGAGGTTATTATAAGAACACCCAGATCCTGAATTTGACGACGTCAGAAACATTAAATACATGGGACCACTTGGCAGTTGGCGTCTAGTCTCGGCTGCGATGCCGTCCGTAGCTCGTAAAATTTTCGATTGCTTCATATCTTATCTAATTGGTCCAGCTTTCTGCAGCTGGATTTCTGTTTAATTATTAAAAGTTTGTAGGAATGCAAGAGCACAAAACTATTAAGCATCGTGCCCATAATGAAAAACTGCAACCGGAAGCATGAATTTTTTATAAATGTATTATAACAGCTGGGTGTAGCGAAGCAGTATGGAAACACAGCAAGGAACTAAGTGAAGGTACAAGACACAAAACTGCGTAACTTTCTCAGTAGCTCCAATAGTCGAAATTGCGCAAAAACGATTAAAATCTGGTCAATAACGAGAAAGAATCCAGCATTAACCGCAAGCAGAAGAACAGTGCAAAACGACGACAATTATTATCACAGTGTCGGGAAAGCGATATGTGTTCGACCTCGTGAGCCAACCTTTACGGAAACATGATCCAGCCAATTAGTAGTCCTTGAAAGTCCACAATAAATCCAGGCTTACCGGATAGTCGATTTGAGGACGTGCTTTAATTCCGGATTTTCGAATGGACTACGCCACTACCTTACCGTCACACCGATGAGTGACGTAGTCACGCATGCGCTACGCACTTGAGAACGGTAATGCTAGAGCCTGCAAGGAAGATTGCTTCGAACTGGCCCAATAATTACCGGTCTTAAGTATACGAGGCCAGCAAGTACCTGCTCATCGGCCGGATTCCAGCGATTCTTAACTTAGTCCATACATCTTGGGCGGACTCGTGGATTACAAAGAAGAATCGCTGCAATCCGGCCAGTGAGTGGATACTCGTCGGCCTCTTTGTATACTCAAGATTGGTAACCGTTCAGAATCATAGCTCGTTCAGAGTGATCGTGAAGACACACATATTTATTTAAGTTATGACATAGTGTGGATTTCAACCCGCCGTTTCATCAGGCCAGTGGAAAAGAAACCACCAGATTAAACCCAGCATGTGCCCCGCAAAGAACCGACACTCTTGTCCGCGAATGCCTTAACGAGGGGCGTGTATGGGAATTGGACTTTGAAAATAATTATTACAGATATACCGGTCTCAGGATTGCAAGCAGAGGCGTTGTAAGCAACTGAGAAATCTCATTTACTCCCGAACCGTTCGTCGACTACAAGTATCAATGAAACGCAGACGCAGTGCATTACCTGAAAAGCACTTAGTAGCTTGTACAGTTCTAAAAAACGACAACATGGTAATGTTTTATGAGCAGCCGATTTTTCTCGCAAGGCCCGCTTTGATGCTTTCGGAAGTCAGTACAATGAGTACGGGATCCAAGATGGGGTGCAGGGTATTTAGCGAAAGAAAATACGGAATCGGCGAACGTTCGAACTCAGTCAAAGGCCGAAATGACCAGATCACAAAAATTGTCTCATATGGCAACCAACATATCACTGCACTACGTAATTGTCAATGCAGTAAATGCAGCAAACGAAGCCGCCTGACGTTTGACCTTTGGGCTGGTACCCGTTCCAGCCGCTTCATGCACAGGTATCCCGGCGTTCGAGGCGCGAATTGTATTTTTCTGCTTGCTTCGTTTCCAAACCACAAACGCCCATGCAACTGTGA
>JAQGAU010004205.1:0-11968 GCA_034698045.1 Paramacrobiotus richtersi | reverse complement strand
CAATGTATCCTTCGGACAATCAGTTGAAATCCTGGAATAAGTTTCGGTAGATATTTCCGCAGTGCAGCCACTCCGACCGTGTACGATCGACTGGCATCCTCATCCAGGAGAATAAATAAGTTTGTCCAGTTATAATGTTGGAATACGTTCTTAACAAGCATCAGATAATTCGTGGGAGAGGTGGGCACAGCGGCTATCCAGGTAGGGGAAATGGTTTTATTCCGCTGCTCCACAAAACTTGATGAACTGCAAAAATTGCCCGAAATTGCAAAACTTCAGTTATTAAACATTGCTGAATATGGTCACATTCATATGTATCTCGTACGGATAATTGATTAAAACCAGACATTGGCATTTCTTACAGACGTGTTGGTAATCTCGCTGGTAGTTGATAACTTGATATGTTCCCGTAAACATGATGGTTTACCGAAAGTTTCAATATATGTACTGTAGTCGCTACAGCAATACGACTATACAAGCGCACAAGTGAACAGTGAACACGTAGTCTACAGCAATACGGCCGTAAGTCAAAACGTAATTTACCTGGTTATCATCAGGATATTCCAGGAAGAAGCCAGACGATTAATTTCCAGACTCTCATCACAACCTGAAACCGAAGGTCACATAACAGGTTTATAGAAAGACGCGTCGGACATATAGCATACGTTGAATTCAGCAGTGGGGTCTGGTTGTTTTGATAACCAAAATCCTTTAACGAGTTTAACAGCACGACTTTTACCTGGCGCAATGAAAGCGGTTAATTGCGGCACAGCCGATCTCGTATAATACCACTTCGACAAAGCATAGGATGCATTAGATTCGACCATTCGGCAGACACCCTGCGAATAATCAGAATTCTCCAAGTACAGATAGGTGAGCGTGAAATTAATATTCGCTCCATATTGTTTCTGGATCTCCAAAACGGCAGAGTCTAAAGCCGGCGCGGAGAATGCTAACGAAGAATAGCTTACTGGCTCCCGGAAACCTAGTGTCAGAATCTCCACCGTCAGCAAACCAGCATCAGCATATTCTGTAAAACAATGCAGCAAAGCAAAGCTTAACAGTGGTGTCTTTATAATGGCCATTATCTTGTGTGCCAGCTTCGCATCGACAGAACTAATGTTCTACATCCTGCCTGATGTGACGCAGCTTTGGTTTGGTAGGGAATGATCATGGGATAACGTGGAAGCACTAGGATATCACTTTCCTGGAGACCAGTGGGATTTCCCATGTCTAACACACCCTTTTACCTGCTGTATGGGAACACTGTGAAGTGATCTCAAATCTCGTTTGTAATTAGAATGGCATGTTGTGCTAAAACTGACACACTACAGTCGCCCGGTTACACTGCACGTGTTGTACATATAATTAATAATTGTGTTCTGTGTGATGAATCTTCCGCTCCGACTGAGAAATGAATTTCAATCATGTTCGTATAATGTGATACCAGATGTGGGACTGAACTGCTAACAAACACCCACCGGACAAATCAGCTTCTATCAATTGTTTTTGCTACTGACGACATTTGTTTGTTTGTTTCAATACTGACGACGGTCGCATTTGTATGACCAGTACATGTTCTTCTTCTGTCTGCACTTTCTATAGCTTCAGCAAAAAGCTAGTAGGAATAATATAGCCGCCAAAATAGAGCCATTAAATCAATAAAAATCTACGTCTCTTTGACCTTGCTCTTTTTGCTGGATGAACAGTTCACTCGTGGGACGATATTAAAATGTGGGTGTACCACGGTATGTGTCCATTAAATCATTCGGCTGGCTTCCGGAATTGGTGTGTTACTGGCTAGGTGAATCCTGTGCTGTCCATACGCGAGACAAAGTTGCCAGTACAAACTGCAAAGTATTGCAGTAGTTAACAACGAACCGGGTCATCATAAAATCACTGCTAATCGTTAGTCGCATCAGAACCGTCAATTGCGCAGCAATTTGTTCCAAGCAATCTTGCGTGTTCCGAAGCCTTACCACGCCTCCTACATCCAAATTGGGAAGCTGGACTAGATTATTAGGACTTCACGTAATAAGATCACTGGTAACAGTCGCATGGCACATGGTACATACATTAACAGGAGCAACTTGATGATATATTATGTCGACTACTTTATGATGATCTTAGAAACAATCATCATTGAAGAAAGTACTGGCAGTTTTTGGTTGATACATATTTATTAAATATAAACCTGACCTGCAGAAATGGATTCAGTTTTTATACAGAGCTTAATTAGTACCGGACGCTGGCATGCGACAATATTAGCGCTGCATACGGTAATGCATTCCAGACTATCTCATTCAGGATAATGCATAAATGCATCCCAATGCAAAAATGTCGGTCGAGTTTGATGGCTCAGCCATTTTCCTCAGAATCTCCTGTGCGGTCCAGAATTTTCTCGAACTATCTGTTTCACGAGGGCTTACAGTAGTTGAATTTGATCATCTTGCTGGGATGTCATGATGTGAAAGAAAGTTAGCCAAATCTTGCAGTTATTAAAGAGAAAACGCCTGTCTGTTACACAGTTCCATCCGCGGTTAATAAAACATGGAACCGTAATGCAGAAGAATGAATCGAGTGCAAACCCTACAACATGGATACAAGGTTAAATTGTCTTCTCTGGGAAATAATATGGCTGCTCAAAGGTGCAACTAATTGTAAGCAAAGCAAAAGATCGGTTCCGCAATATCATTGCGGCTTTCTCCAATTAGATCCAGGATAAAGGAGATGCGCAGATAGTCTTCGAAAAACGACTGACCGAAAAGGTCATGAAGCGATCTCTTGGAACACAAATTGCTCACAAAGACCCGGAACCGGTGTTCCCGATATCCACAGATACCGATGAATTTATTCATATATTATTCCAATGGGACATCTGTAATCAACATTTTGAACGTATCTACAGTCCGGTAAGAGTGTCGTAAAACTACGGTACGTTACCAATCAGGAAGGATCAGAGTGTCGCAACCAGGAAGTAGTATAACACATATGTGCATACCGATAGCCAGATAATTAACTCCGTCACTTGTTATATAGGTACGAGTACAGTTTCTAATACCGCGCGATGTTACAAAGACTCACCGGGTTTAGCGTTTTTAACGATTCTGTAGGATATTTGAAGCGATGCCGATATCTGTGCTGACAAAGCGTATCACCATCGTCGAAAATGCTTCCGCACTCTCTGGTACAGGGACACGAGCGGCCCAGACATCGATGCGCTTGTATTTCGCACGACCTTTCTTTGGAATCGCAGTATTTGTATTTGTATTTATTCGATACCAGACAAACCCCGTTGTGGGACATACCAAGTCCGATAGCCCCCGAGCATTCCACGCAGGGAACCTGCTCAGGTTGCTAGATCTCACAAACTGGAACAAAAACCGCCTCCCGCCAGCCGGGAAAACGTAAAAAGTATCCAAATGAGAAACAGCTACAACACTGAGATCCCCGTAAACTACAACCAAAATGAACTAATCAGTGCATTCTGAAACTGCATGGCAAACAAACGTAGGGATTTTAACCCAGAAACATGTAAACTACCCATGTGGCTCCGAAAGTCCTGTAGCAGGGGCTGCTTTCGGATAGTAAATCCATGGTCGAACGGAGATGTTCTCCTGCCAGTTCTCTCCGTCCATCATCCGATTCTGGTGAGTCACGAACGTCCCAACTCGAGCGAAAGTAGTACCATGAAGGTCCTCTGTCTTCCGCTGGTGAACACGAACGAATCTCACCTTAACATTCAGCCGATGGAGATATTCCGTCAGCTTCTCTTCCGTTGTATCCCTTGGCAGTCCGCGCACGCAGAAATCTCGATGAGGAGGTTCCTTTAGTCGCAGACTGTCAAACAAATCATCTCGGTTACACACTGTGTAGTGTGTAAGCACGTTTAACAGGGAGTTGTTTGTATGACATGCGTTTCAGCTTCTACACATCATTATCTAATTCAGTTAAGGGGGAAGAAGCCGTGTGCAACAATCTTTGCATCTTTTTAGACATTTAACGTAACGTCAATGTAGCATAAAACATAAACATAAGTTCTATGCGCACAACACGCGTTTGTTAAGGGCCGGCATCCGGTGTATTAATTGATGCATTAAAAGTAAGCACCTACAGCTGTACTGTACTTCCTGCCACAGTATATGTTTTCAAACGCATGCCGTAGTAAATGGTTGTTTAATGGTACTTGCGTGCCTTGTGCTGGTGGGATATATGCGACGTTTGGGATACCAAGGAGACAACTTTGTCAAGTTTGGTACCCGTACGTTACAGTCGGAAACTGTATCTTCTACAGCAGTAGTACGATCTGATCGTGGTTCCGAGCAGAACAAGTCTAATATCGCAAATTGGAAAACATAGCTAACTACAAGCGAAGCGAGTGAGGTCTAGATCACCTCGCATTTCTTTGTGATCTTACAAATCACTCACTCGACTGTCATACTTCTTTCTAGAATCGACTTCTAGCCGGTTCTGTACTGGTGAGAAGCTTAATGTCCTCCCGAAGTCCTAAGTTCTGGACTCCTGGAGATCCCGTACACTGCCCCGCTATTAAGCCATAACTCCGTATCAGAGGTAGATATTACTTCCGGTCACATGTTTGCCCAGCTGAACATGCGAATGTCGGACGTAGGATCATTGCAATAATTTTGTGACATTGAATAGCCGTTGATTTAGTTTTTTATGTTGTACAAGCGTATACCTCTTCAAACAACTATATAATTTGACCTCGTAGTTCCTGTACGTTATTATTTCTGACTGTTATGTGTGAATTTGGACCAGTCGGTATTTTAAGGGTCAAGAGTGTGATATGGTCGAAGTCGGCGGGTAATGATTATGAAAAAAGGTGGCCATATGAAAAGACTTAATTAATATCTGGACGAATGTAACGAAAACACTTGCGTGTGAAAGAACTAGTGTATTAGCTAATGCATGTGATAGAACTCCGCTGCTAATGATTCTGTGAATTGCTGATTGATGGTAATGTTGCTAATAATTTTGTAAACTGATGATAAATGCTACTAACTTAATTACCACAATTATGAAGCATAAATCGGTATTTTAGCACCATTTCGGACAAAACTGCATAGGAAAGAACAGAATCTGATAAGGTTTGCTCGTTCGATGCTCGTTGGAAACTGTGCACGAGCGTTCACTGAATGTACATTATGTGTACATTATGTGTAGTTATGCCGGAAAAATCAGCTGTTGGTTTTTTTATCATTATATTTCTTAGGGTTGGTATTTCAAGTCCGGTCAATATTTCATTACAACATGATTGTAAGAGCAAGTCTGTCCCTTCTTCTTTGTATTAACCTGCAGGCCATTGTATTCGCGGCGCCTTCTCAATCCTGTAGGCCTAATGGGTCCTCTAGTAAAGAAATTGTCGGGTTCTGCGCTAGAGCCGAAGATTTAGACTCCCAATGCTCCAATCTGGAGATCACCATTGCCAAAGATTGTGCTCAGTTTACCGGAAGCTTCTGCTGTTACCGTAAGATGTAACCATAAACTGCTTTTTACAATCATCTATATACACCTGGTATATGAATACACCTGCAAATTGTATACACTTTTCCATGAACCGGCGTGTCTCGTAGACTATATTAACATAGTTACCTAGTAGGGTGATTAACCGCACCGGACTTTCCGCATAATAATAACTAGATAAGTGCACTCGCTTTTAGCGGGCGCTGATTGACCAAAGCGGAGGAAGTACATATGGGGAATTATTTATATAATTTATTTACATATAGAAATACAACTTTTATTTTTTCTATTTATTCACATTTAATTATTTTTTATTTTTATATTTATTTTAGTTTTTAATTAATGAAATAGTGACCGACGAATGACGCACACGCGCCAAAATTCAGCTGAGTTGAGTATAGAAGATCTTCGTTTTGGTCGATTAAAAGCTCACGCCCCGTTGGGCGTATGTCGTATAGAAGTTTCCACTGAGCTACTTGTTTGGGGAATGTTGTCAACGGTATCTATACGTCGTGTAACGCCTTCGTTAGAAATTTTGTTATGGTATGTTACAGCCAATAACGTACTGTCATAAACATATGAATATATGTGGAAGGAAAAGCCATTTCTGCCATTCGCCATTTTTTTAACCCCGTATCGTATGCAAGCTCTGTATGTCAAGATATGCAGATCAGCGTTTTAACGCTGCATGCATCTCGCATATCTGTACCGCATGAGCATCGAGACATCAGTTTACAATTAGTAACGGTATGGTCTTAATGGCTCTAGGCTCTAACTGTTCTTCACAGACCAACCACAATGATTTTACGCATTATACCGCATTTTTCGAACTGACCACAACAAATGACTTCCGCCAAACGGGTCGCATGAATCGTTAATAAGAGTCATTATTGAACGAGATAGCTGGTTAACCTACTTTTGACAGGTATTTCTTTTTTACCGGCCACAATAAATTTGCCGAATGCACGCGCTAGCGTGATTAGACAACACCGTGATTGTTGACCCTACATACAATTCACGGCTTACCAGGCGGAAATGAGTGGCTCATATACCGGCAAATTAAATGCATTTGAAGAAGAGTGAAATACATCAGATAGTATAAAGTAAAACCATTGCGGCATTGTGCTACGTGCATTTGTGATGCACAGTACAGTGTAAACTCCATCTTGTGCCGTACCGAAGTCTGCATGTGCGTTTAGTTTTTCTTACCTTCGGTTTGCAAATGTATGTCAAATTAGCAAGTTTTGGCATTTAAGGCTTGGCCATGGCACATCTGCAAAGCTTCCGCACGCATGCATTTTAATTTGTTGCATGGGAGAGAATATGTGGAGAGCTGCTTCGTCTTATTGTGCACGGAACTTCCCTATGTGATAGCTTCCGGCATAGGGCTGCAGCAGCAGTGAAGCGTGCAGAACATACAGTTAAACTGTCAAAACCTTGCCGAAAGCGTTTTGCAGGAAGCGGATAAAGTACTCTACTGAAACGTTTCTCGGTTGTAAATTACACCGAAAGAAATGGTTCTTCCTTATCTATGCAATCCATAAGTTTTACCAAAAGTATCTCGAACTATTGTAGATGATTCGAGAAATCAGATTCGAAATCGAATAATTAGCAAACTGTGTTTCCCAATTTCAGTAGAGCGCGAAAGATAAATTCAAGCACAAATGAAGGCGCGTAACTGTAGATTTCTACATACCCCGTTTGTACATACGTACGAACCAAATTTACTTCGATATTGTACCATTTACGCGCCCCTAGTCAGGGCTTGTGCTGGACCGTTGAAATTTTTTGGAACTTTGTTGACATTTCTGTTGCTCGTATAAACCGCTAAGCCACAAGTTCTGTACGGTGAGACTACTTTCTCATTTTCAGCTGGACCTTCGTCCTTAAACAGGCAGGTTCAGCTTATCCAGACGGTCGCACCCAATTCTTATTACAACACATACACCGCTGCCCCTCCTGTGGACCAGTGTGACCCCAACGCCAACAAAGAGCACAATGACTGCGACGTCCTCATCATCGGCACCGGGTTCGCCGGCACCTACTCAGCCTACCA
Source organism: Paramacrobiotus richtersi (assembly GCA_034698045.1). NCBI lineage: Eukaryota > Metazoa > Tardigrada > Eutardigrada > Parachela > Macrobiotidae > Paramacrobiotus > Paramacrobiotus richtersi. Next base: position 4,428 of record JAQGAU010004205.1, on the reverse strand, counting down.
TCTAGCTCCGCAGTTAGGCAGCCGGTTATGTATCGTGGAAAAGTATGATCGCGAGGGTGGTCGCATCGTCGATTACACCGAGACACCAGGTGGAGCGGTGATTGGCGCAGCAGCATTACGGCTCACGGTGCAAATGGAGCAGATGTTCGCGTTGGCCGACAAGCTCGGCATCAAGTTCCAACACGCCGAGTTCGCCATTGACAATATCCGAGCGCGCGGCAAGCATTACAAGTCTGATGCCACAAAGTAAGATACATCCATCCTATACATCTTATTGATCAAAATAAGAAAAAGTTAATCCGATAGCAAGATCAAGGAACATACCAAGATGTGTCGTGAAGTCTTCCCGAGTCTCCCGTGCACTGAGGATCCTTCACAAGGCAAAACCGCGGACGATGTAATGCTGGACGCTGTGCTCAATCTGACTAAAACCAACCCCACACTCGTTGATTCCTACCCTGACTACCAGTCGCTTGTCCACGCGCTGTTTGACGATGAAGGACTGGCGTTTTACAAAGCTACCACTAATTTTGATTCGGATATAGTGCCGTCCGTCTCCACCACCAATATTATGGACAAGTACCAACGTGATTTCTCCTCAGATCGCTTCTACCCAGAAGGCGGCATGTCCCAGTACCCGAAGCGTATGCTGGCTGAAGCGATGAAGAGTAATCCAAGGGTATGGCATGGCGAACCGGTCAGCTCCATTGATCGTCTGGCAGATGGTCGATTTCAGGTACAGCCGTTGCCCGTGTCATAAGAGACCTCATATAAACCTTTGATTGATATTAGGTTGTTACGAAGAACCGTGTCATCACTGCCACCAAGGTCCTTTGCTCCATTCCACCGGTGTACTTCTCAAATATCACTGGCAACGTGGCTGACATGCTGCGCACAACCCGCCAATTCAACGCCATCAAAACTTGTGAGGTGGCCACGGTGGCTACATGGTGGAACGAGCGCTGGTGGGAGCGATCCAAGTACAGTCAGGGCGGGCTCAGCCGTATCGTCGACCACCAGAGCTGCTTTGGTAAGATGGAGATCCCGCCGGTACCCTTGCTGCGCGACATGAACGGGACGCGGGCGGTGTACGATGACGGCGTCTGTCTGGACATGTGGAAGCGGGTGATCAACGAGGAACGGAACGACGCCGCTATAGAGAAAGTCATCGTTGATGAGTTGCAAAAGTTCTTTGATGATGTGGTGGTTCCACGGCCACGAGCCCTCAAAGGTCAGTGCGGGAAGATGTGTAAAAAGCGACCGACAGATCAATATGAAATCTTGTCTAAATAAGGGGGGTCGAACTCAGCCAGCTAATGAAACAAACCTCTTTAAATCGAAAATGCGTTGGGTTCTTCAAGAAACTGGGGTTTTTCTGCTGACAAATTCAAGGCTGCTGTTTTTCTGGGTAGGGTATTACCACTATGCCGGCTGGCATTTGCTGAAAGGCGACTCTGGTGGGCTGACGACCTGGGATATTTTTGAGTGGTCACACAAACCGCTGCCGTTCGATAACTTTGCGCTGATCGGCGAAGCGTACAACGTGGCGTACACCGGCTGGTGCCAAGCGGCCAGAATCAGCGTCAATGCGGTCTTGGAGAAGTATTACGGTTTTGCCAAGTTTCCCGTTGACGCGGCGACGAACGATAGAGAGAACGAAAACATGGGACGACCCTTCTATGATGGCCGCCATAACTGATCCGCCGGTGCTGGCTTCTTCTGCCTCCCGTAATTTGCTAACAGATTTGGTTACCTGGTTTCGTATTTTCTGGACATTGTGCCCGTATTTCGCCAGTATTTTCTTAGTATTTCTTTTTGTATTTTGCGATAGTATTATTCTTTTTCTTCAATTTATTCTCTGCACATCGTGCCTGTGTTCCGCCAGTATTTTCTTAGCACTTCGTTGTACTTTGCGATAGTGTAGTATTCTATTTTCCTTAATTTATTCTTTTTCTTTTTTTTACTGGGAGAATACATGGTTGTGTAGCAACGCAAAACTCAGGTCGTGGTCTCCTCCACCTAGTTGTAGGATGACCTTTCAATCGGATCAAACTAGAACAGTAAACGGAAGCATTCTGATAAATTTAAAAGTGGTGTGTGCAATGCATAGAGGTGGGAATAGCCAAATTATGTACGCTTCTCGAATGCGCCTCATAATCGAGATCAGTCAGCTACATAATATGTAGTACCTTCTTGCAGCAAGACGAAGAAATGCTTTGCGAAGCTGTTTCCAGCGATGGTAATCCAAGCTCACATTTGTCCAGATTTAGGTTCACAAAACACTTTCGGCTACGCGTCAAACCTTTCGTTCCAAGCGGTGAATGCAGCACAATTAGTCAGAGAATTCCAGCCTAGCTTATCGAATGGGTAACATTGTTTGTAGAGGTCAAACTGGATCTGTTTTGGATGGACAAGCGTGGTCTACCTGTCTTGTTTGTAAACTGGGTTAATTCTCCAACAAGAACTGCTTATACGATGTGAAATTTTCAGCGTTTTAGTTTAGGTAAAAGTTTGGCTTTTACTTTCGCTTAATGTCTAGCGTTTATTCCCTGTAACCAGCGCAACTCAGCTTCCCATCATGTCTGAGCCTTCCCGCATCATGTTGTTCTAGCTTTCAAGACTTTGTAAATTTCAGTTGAGGAACATTCGGATAATAAATCTCTGTATATGGTGATTAATTATATTCTAATATGTCGAGCGCTGTGTCAGCCGAATCCCGGCGGCCAACCACCGTGGAAAAGCGAACGGCCAGCAATTATGTTACATTACCCAGGTCACTGCCGGCAGATGAGTCTTCTTACCCAGACAGGAGAAAAAGTAAGCGCCCTGGGCGTTTAGTTAGGTAAACACACTATGTTTAGATGTTCAACCTCGCTGTTATGTAAACCCTTGTGCCGCGCCTGCGTTTGCCAAACCATTTCCATCATTATTAAGTCATGCCTACGTTGATGTCATTTATCATAAAAAAAATTGTGTTATGTGCAGCCGAGATCCTGTGCTCGCGTAATCAACGTGTTGGACTATCAAAATGCCTTTCTGTTTTTGTTTTCAAAAAATATCGGATTATAACAGAAAGGAATTGTGCGGAGTACTTCAATCAATGATGTGTATTTAATTTGTCGAATTGTTAGACAGAGAACGTGATAAATATCTATAGTTGAAAGGGGATGCGAGTGCCGAATTTAATCGACCGATGCGAAGCGAAGGTCTTCTATACTCAGCTCAAACAGATTTCGATGTGTGTATGTCGTTCGCTCGGTCGGTCGGTCACTACCATTTATTATTTGTTTTTTATTTATTTATTAAAAATAAGATAATACACTATTATTAATGTGAATTATTTATTTATTTTTGCTCATGGAGCTTTCTTTCTGGTTTCATTTCATTATTTATTTATTAAATTTTATTTATTTAAAAGTTTTCTTTATTTACATTTGAATGTCTTATTTATTATTATTTATTCATTATCATTTTCTTTAATTATATTCATTAAGTCACAATCAAACTCACACAAGTGTTGCTTATCACCGGACGAAAGCTGTTTTTCAAATAATTATTCGCAGGATTTGAAAAGAGTATTTGTCGCAGCTGCCGACTGGTCATAACCACCACAATTATCCCCTAGAATTAATTGTTCAACACCTTTTCGTGGTTGATTTGTAAACAAAACAACCTGAAATAACGTGAAATAGGGGGCAATTGTGAAAAAAGTAGCATGCTGTTATCGTCGAATTTCGGTGATAAAAGTTAACCAAACCAAAACACTTTCTTAACGCCATCGGTAAATGGAAGTTTTTAGCTCATGTTGCCTCTCATGTATGTACGAGACTTCCTTCGCTTCGGTCATTCAGTGCCCGCATTCAGCGGGTGCGCTTGCCTTGTAAAACTTCGTTATCTCCTCCACAAAGGTTTTTAACTGCAGTCTTTACGTTTCAATTACTAGGCAGCAGTTTGAATCGGACAGGCAAAACATGGGTGGCCTTCACAGTATTTCCGTTACCCAACAGAATTTTGCGAACCTTAGACCATTCGGCATGGGAACAGATCAAAGCTCAATGCAAATAAAATGGGATCCAATACCAGTTGCAAACTGCTAAGAAACACACCAATTTTATACAGCACAGCCAGACCGTCCACAGACGTAAACAGACTGATAGTCCAGTAAGTCAGCACCGGCGTCCAGCATAGTAACAAGCTGGCGGTCAGGAGCGTTAGCAGCAGGAACGGTCGCGAGCGGGGCTTCTTCACCGAACGCACAGTATTGACTACATCGTGACTCGTGTTGCCACTGGTTCGAGAATCCAGGATCTTCTTCCGTCGCTGAAGCTGTTTGTATAGAAGGTACGGGTATGCGGACACAACAAACACTACTGGGAGGTCATAGATCAGAAGCTGCATCACCGTGTAGAAGGTAGCCTGGGCGGACGA
>JAQGAU010004204.1:0-11969 GCA_034698045.1 Paramacrobiotus richtersi | reverse complement strand
ATGCGACACGTGTGTAACCCCACTGACGCCTCATTCAGAAACTGCATACTTTGGTGCTGTAATTATACGGGCTTTGTTGCACATGTTTGCAAAAGGCGCGAATGGCTTCGGATAAGTTATATCCATGGGCTGTGGGACCATACCGAAGGTATGCAACGGCGATAGCGATGCTACACCTACTGATGATTGCAGGGTGTTGCGACCGTCCAGTCCAATACGTCGTGACCTGATTGGCCCGAGAATCCTATACTCCTACATTTCATCACTTTTCTGTAAGCACTGGGTTTGTGGGAACTAGGATGTAAATGTTTTTTTATTCGAATTTTTTTATTGTTTACTGTAATCGCAGCTATTAGTGTTAAGAACGAACGCGTATGAGTAGTTCGCATGAAGCTTTCCGACATTACAGAGCTGGGTTCTTCGTCACGTGTTACTACAAATGACAACGTCGTCAGTATAGGCTAGACAACATTTCCATACAAATAGGGGAAGCACCGTATTGATTACACCCTAAAAAACGGACGAGGCATTACATAGCCCAAAGGGTATACCTTATAATCATAGTGAATACCATTTGCCATGAATCCTGATTTCTCTCATGCCCTGATGTTCAACGGGATCTGCTGATAACCGCTTTTCATGTTTAAGTTCGAGTAGAAATTACTACCACTCAAAGCGTCTAACATGTAATCAATGCGTTGCAGTGGGTATGGCATTTTTTTCTAACATTTTTTACTTCAAAATATTTTATGACAAATCGAAGAGGTTGTTCTTCTTAGGCACTAGAAACAAAGGGGAAGCCCAAGGGCCGAAGGAGGGCTCGCTAAGGTCGAGCCGAGGTAACTCTTAGCTGGTGCCGTATGTATTTGCGTTCGAGCATGCTCGTGCATGATGGAGCGCAATTTACCGGAAGATTATTTCGCGGCGCGCTCGACGCTCGTGAACGGCGATTAAATCATACCCCTTTTCGGATGTTCATTGACCACATTGCGGCTTCGGTATTTTGATCCATTCTGACAGCGCAGGCTACGCTGGTAGCCAGAGCGTGGTTTCGGACCCGTCTCACTTCCACTGACGTTACTCCTAAACAAGAGCCCGGCACGAGCGGTCCTTATTTTGTTTGTTTTAGGCCAGAAAAAAACCCAGGCCTTTCGGCACGTCCATACCGTAAGGGTTGTTTGATTCCCTACGATCCATCAACGGTCGTAGCCGGAAAGGTTCTGAAATGGGCAGGAGATGCGAAAGTCATGGAAGAAAGAGAATCGCGAAAGATGTCAGAATTTTTTCGGACCGAAGCTCAGGAAAGCAAGAGAGATGAGATTGTGAATTACAGAATGTGAAAGGAAATACCCCAGCAATGTTGTAGAGGAAGCACATCGCCGAATCTGAACAGCCTAATTTTGGACATGCTTAAGCAATCTATACACAGTAAAAAACAGGTACATTTTCGAGCCACATTTTCTTCTCGTTGTCGCATTCGCGGAGCATTTAACTAGAAGGTTGGACAGTCACTTCCGCATTTGCTGCCCAGCTCGATCATTTACTCTAATGAGCCCAAAGCCGCAATTGCAATGTGGTATCTGCCTTGAGAGCTCATGAAAACAAGTGTCCACGGAGTGATTGCAAGTGTGCCAGTTGAACCTGGGATCAACTGTGTGTACGAATCTGGGATATTACTTTTCTTCGATTACAACTGTATAATACCGGCTATCCAAAACGGATTTATAGTCATGCCATTCCCGCTGCGACCATTTGTTTTCGGGGGCAGATCCATAACTGCACGCTTTGAAATTTGCTATGGTGAAGCCATACATAGAAACGTCCGTCGTAAATCAACAGTAGTCCTTCAAATCCTTCGAATGATTTTTATGATAAGCCCAAAAAATCTGGCCGGGGTAAATTTCGTGAGCCTCACTGGCCTGAAATGGAGTTCGACTGTTACAGAAAGTCCCTTTTACTAATATTCGCGAAGTAGTCGGTTGTGAAGCGATTTTAATTCCACCAGCCACAGTTATCGCAGTAAATACGATCGACACTGTATGGGGGGAATCGAGTGGTATAGGTGCGCATGTCAATCTTTCACGTGTCTGTGCCGCAGTAAAACGAATGGGGATAACAATAACCCGGCCCAATTAAGTTCTAGAAAACTGAAGCAGTATTAAGAAATACTACACGCTTCTTTTTAAAGTCTTTATTTCCGTAGCTGATGTTCAAGCACAGTAGCTGATTCTAACAACGTGGATAACTTGGAACCGGCAACAGAAGATGATGCAGGTAATGAAAACCGTAGTTGCCGGAACAAAGGCGATACCAAAGAAAATGAGCCCATTGTAAAACAAGTGCACTGTGTGGTAGCTGACAAGAATGTCGTTCACTGCCCCACAGTTAGCACCGAAGAGACAAACCAATTTTTCCGCGGATAGTACACAGCCGAAGACCTCCGCGCGCCTCGTCAGAGGACGGTTACGCCTACTGATTATTTCAAAGGATGATGTTTTCTATGGTGACAGAAGGCTTGCCACACATTCCAGATTTGGATATTTGGCATACAGCTCGGTTAAGCACTGCACGGCACGAAAAATAGGCATCCTGCACGTCAAGACCGAACCTGCAAACGTGAGACCCTTGACTTTAGCGGTATTACGCCACAGGAACAAGACTAATACGCGATGATAAAAGATAATTCTCAGTTTTTGCGTACAAAACGGCTCAAACAGTGCGCATCCCATCAACAGTGAATTATATAAACAGAGCTCATGCATGCCTACAGGTTAAATGGAATGATGACAAAGACATTTCTGTCACCTTTCAGGGCACTGTTCGTATCTTTCTCCGTTTTCTTCTGTTTCGTCCATCACTTCCAACATTCACGCAATACAGAAGGCTTTGATGCACCGAGTATACACAACAGATAGCCCAATCCGATCGCAAAGATCACGGTCTATCAGCATCGTCGACTGCGTAAATAGACTCTAACTGTTTTCAGCTATTGTAATGGCCAGAAAAAGCCTTCTTGAATACGCAACAAGCGTAACAGATGGCTCTAAATGCCTGATAAAACGTGTTCATCATGATCAGGGAATACTAGGTAACCGGAAGCGATGTTCAGTGGGAGCCCTCAAAGGCTATCCAAACTAACGTGTGCCATCTTAGTTGTGAAGTTCTCCTCTGTCCAAGCCGTTCATCAAACTAACCCATAAAAGTCACCCTGAACAGATATTTTAGCATGTTTTCATCTTATCAGCCGCGCTGCCGTTGGTTCAAGACCGTTGTCACACGACTGCTCCAAAGGTGAGCCCAAGGAGTATTACACTAACCACACGAATGATACCTGTTGCATAGTCGTAAGGACCAACAGCTAAGGATTTTTTAGCCTTCGCGATATGGTCAAGGTTTTGTAATGATTGTTTTGTCCTACGGTTCGCTTGCTAGTGAAAACCCTAAGGCGTTTCGCTTACGTCAAATGCTGGATATTTAAGCAATCGGTCGTAAGCGCATGTGAGGTGCACCAAGCTCGAACCACTGTGCGAATTGTGAATAAGGCAGCTCAAAGCAATCTTTCGTCTCCTGAAAAGTCACTTATTTTGGTTTAAAATGGCACATGTTTCAGTCTAATTTATCAATGATTCGGCGTAGGATTTATGCTATAACAAGTTAGATGGCACGCCAAGCCTTTGCGTTCATTGGCATTACGTTTCTTCGCTAATGTATCGCACTTGTTGTGCGGTTTGATTGTAGTACACCTAATAGTTCCTGATACTGTTTTTCTTTACAACGCATCAATTTCACAGTCTAGTATTCCTGAGTATGCTGTAAATACTATAGTTGATGTCATGTATTCTACACAAGAATGTTGCAAAAACAAGAACAAGGCTTCATGGTCAAAACATTAAGCTCTTTTCTGCATGACACAAGTCACACAACTTAATATGTGCTGTCAATAACAATCAACTTGTTATTGCCTTTCATTCGGCCAGTATGAGTTTGGCAAACTTATCTGTCCACTCCGGCTCGTACAAAATTGCATTTAAGAGCATCTACGGCAATAGTTAACCCCACTTTGATGTTCCATCATGATATCTTCAACAAAGGGTACATCCACCGGCAGTTATTGGTGTATCTCTAAAAACGCCTCAATCGTATCTTGCCTGTTGCGTTTGAACCACGTCAAACGGATACCTGACCCGCGGAAGAAGAACCAGTGCACCGAGTGTGTGTGTGTTTTCATGTCCACAGGATGGTGTGTTTGTTGACAAATATACGACTGTTAGTATTGTGCACGTATTTCTGTTCTGATTTATAGATTCAACTGCCACATCCTGTTGTTTTGTAGCCCGATGACGGTCATACGTTGAAAGGAAGGCACTTTGGAGTTGCTGTGGAGTAACTCCACAAGAGTACGGTGAGCAGGCTGTACACCTGTATCATCACAGATGCAGGTAGCGTCTTGCTCGTTGCCGGTTTTGTCCCTGTCTCTTCTTCTTAACCATAATTATTGACATCTGCCCGTATACTCTTTAAAGCATTTTATCAATAGCGGCCGTTTTTGAACATTTCCACATTCATTCCTTATTATTGAACCTCTTATTCTTTCATCCGTAAAATGTTTCTCCGTCTCAGTCTTAAGTTTTCTCGTCCTGAATAAATTTCTATTGTTACCATGCATTTGAATTGTTACGAGATGAATCGGCACCAGCGCTACGCCGCGATGACTCCCAACGAACGGCTTGATGAGTTGCGCCGCGAGTTGTTTAATAATTTACGTGTTTCTTTACCACGTTTCCGGATGTCCCACCAGCCTGCGCTCTCGAGCATTGGTATGTGTTTAAGATTCTGCGCGCCGCAGTCCGCCCCATCCCGCTCCCGGAAGACAATGCAACCTTTGGGCTGTTATACGGTTGCCTACGCCTGGCATTCCCTAATATCTACATGCCAGACCCTATTTTCCGGCATAATGGTACATTACGCATTAAGCGGTTGTTTCTCAAACATGGCCATGAGGATTCCCGTTCTTACCCTACCAGCCGCTCCCGGCTTCCATCCGGTCGCCGCCTCCGTACCAGACCGGGTAGATGCCGTTCCGGCCGTTGGCGCAGTCGCCAGGCCCCTCCCTTTGGCGCCACCTATGCCCATGCCTCCCATCCCGGCACTTGATGTTCCACTCAGCAGATGGATTTCCTTGCAATTAAAATATCCAGTTCTTATTACCTTCATCCTATGAGGCGTATTTTTACTGGGTTACAGACGACAAACATATAACGCGACTCCAGAAAAATGGTTTGAGATATGTAATTCATGACTGGCGTCGATTGAACCGCTTGAGAACGTTACTGCTTGTGCTCTTTGAGTGGTGTACGAAGCCGTCAAGTTATTCCGCGCCGTATGATTCAATTTAACCCTCATTCTTTCTAATTCTTTATCGGGAAAAAATGCATTGTCATTCAGTGCCAGCCGATCTGTAAACAATAAATTTCGGAGGAGGATTTACATCATTTTAAGCATATCGTCGTCTCTAGCACTCCAACCTTCTACATTCAGGTGAGGCATGCCTTAACGAGCCTGCTAATAGGATAACGCTCGTCTGCATTAATAGGCCGTTTATCTATTTAGCCGCTGCGGACTGCCGCGGCTTAATGTGTCAATCATATTTTTAGGCACGCAGACCTAGATTGCCTAGATGTGAACAAGTATTGTACATGTGCTAGCGGTCTGTCTTCAGGTCATGTTCCATGGTCTTCAGGTCCATGTATAAGGCATGTACCGATATAAAAGCCTAAATTAAGTTCGCCAATCAAAACGTTGGCGTTTTGCAGTATTGTCGGTGACGACGTAGGCGTTAACCATGCTCGATGGAACGACCAAGAACCACCGTAAACAACGCAAACGTTGAGATGGTTGTTGAATTGGAAGTTATGTGTCAAATGTCTTTACGGGGTGGGTCCAGCGCTATAAACAGCATTTACAGCTCAACTCTAGATCTGAAAAGCGGTTGGCAGAAGTGCCGCTTGCGGCCGTGGCCAGAAAAAAAACAAGCTTATAGCTAACGGAACTCTTTACCATTGCAGAGTCGCTCTATTTGGTTTGTGTAAGAAACCTTCGGTTATGGATTGCGTCATAATTTCAGTCCCTTCTCAGTTTCTCTGGAAGTTTTGCATTGCAAACATAGATCATATTATTATTTGAGGAAGTTCATGACTCTGACTCACGGCTTATGGGAAGCTTAGCCATGCACCTTCCGTTCACTTAGCCTATGGTAATCGAGTTCTTGGCATTAACGCCACTAGCGGTAAGCTAGTCGGGTACTTCCGTTGTCCGTTACATACAAGTATGATCCTGCCGGAGTCAACCGTATGATCAGGAAATTCAAATAAATTTCCAAGTAAGTTTCTTTTATTGTGCCGAATCCAATAAGACAATATGTCATGTAGGTTTGGATCAGCCAAGACGTCAGTACTCAGTATAAAATGATTGAGTTCTCTTAAGGGTTTGGGTGATTATATTGCTGAATGAGCATTGCTGAATGCGGAACGAAATTCTACTCTTTCGGACCTTGAACGTCTGGCGGTTGTTTTCGCCGTTCAGAAGTATGAGCAGTAATGCAGTATATTGACTACAGTGAGCTCACTGTAAACACCAATCACCAGGCTTTAGCATACTTGTTTAAAAATCAACAGAATAATTCTCGATTGACAAGAATGGCATTGTTGCTTGGTGGATATAACATTAAGATCTTATCGAAAGGGTAAAGAGTCCGAAAATGCAGACAGTTTGAGTCGCTGTCCCGTGGATCCGCCACCGGAAAATGAACTCGATGAAATGCTGAATTTCGGAGATTGTATTGATCCTGCAGAATGTCCGATTAAGGTAATCGAATTGCACCTTGACGACGTTACAGCTGACAACGAATCCAGTCCGCAATTTTTGAGAAACGAAAAGTTGAAAGACCAGAGTTCGGACAAATTATTTACGCTTTTGGAGAATGCTAAGTCATCAGGTGGTATCCCGCGATATGCAAAGCATTAGCACTCAATGAATGGCGTTTTATACCGTTCGCGAAACAAGAATGAACAGACAGTTTGAAAGTTCGTTGTTCTTTTGCATATGAGAAACGACGTTATGAAACCGACGCACGACATGCCGTTGGCGTCGTATCTTGGTATCGGGAAAACAACTAACGCGTTACGCGATGTGCAGCAGGTATTACTGGAACGGTCTAGACGGAGACGTAGAACGCTACATCCGTGAATGTCAGCATTGTCAATTCCGAAAGCCTTTGCGAAAGGCACCTTATGGGAATTATTGCATGTTGAACCGTAATATCCCTTTGAAAAGAGCCAGTGTGATCTAAAGGGCCCGCTTCCTGAATCGCACAATGGTATCCGTTATATAGCGGTCGTAACTGACAATTTTACGAAGTTTGTTGTCGCCGCCCGCTGAAGACTGAAACGGCTAAAGAAGCGCGGATTTTTTTGTGAAGCGTATAATTTTGCAGGTAGGAGCACCTCGAATCTTAAATACCGATAGAGAGACGCATTTTCGGAACAAGTTAATTGCGGAAGTTACGCGCACATTGCAAGTTCAGCATGTGTTTGGTTCTCCTTACCATCCTGAAGGGATGAATAAGTCGAAAAACGCATAGGCACATAGGCTAAAGGTCTTGCCATGTTTTGTCGCGAAGATCAGCGCGACTGGAACGAATTTTTACCGTTCGTATTTGCTGCACGTAACAGTGAGGTACATGAAACTACAGTTAAAACACCATTTTCTATGTGGCATTCTGGATTAGAATGCTCTTTGCCTATAGATGTCACTTGGGGTACGAATGAACCTGAAAATTGTTAATGATGAATTTATGGAAAATGTTAAGATCAAAATGCAGACTGCATACGAGCTTGTGAATCAGAAAATCAGAGAAGCAGATAACGAAAGGGCTGATCGTTATGATAATAAAGTAATGAAATTAATTTCCGATACATTTGTTTGAAAATTAGCAACTTAAAACATATTTACTTAATTTGGAAGATTTCGTATGAAGCCCGTATTATAAGGTTTAAACCGTAGTACAGTGGCTTCGAATGTCGGTGTGTAATGCTGTATTACGGTCGTCAACAGAAAAAAATGGATTCGGACAGCAACAAGGACTAGGAACCACGTTCATGGAAGAATAAGCAGTCGATTCTCGGTGGTGAACCAACACCGGCGCCAGAACGTGAACCCGAAGAAGAAGAAGAGTCTCAGTTAGCGTCGTCTGATGAATCTTAACCAGATCCGAATATCCAGAATGCAGCGTTAAATGCTATGGAGGTCTAAGCGATACGGCCTGCAGAAGTTTCAGTTACAGAATGTATGAGACAGTTATACGATCATGAGGCAGAAGCTGCTGCTCAGAAAGCGGCTGATCATGAAGCCAAACTGAAGAAAATGGGGGATGATATGAATATGGACCATGAAGCCTTTTGGGAAGCCCAGTTGAATCCAGAAGCAGCAACGGCCATAATGAATGAACCGACTGAAGAAGAACAGAACCAGAGTGCTTGAAAAGTTCAGAATGAGTCCGCACAGGCTGACGAAGTGAGTCCAGTAACACTTCCGCCTGCACTTACTGAACGAGTATTACTCGCTGATTTGGAGATGACTCTTCCCAAGGCTGAAATCGATGGAGAGCGCGATGCTGGCCCTAATAAACCAGCCAGTAATGATATGGATTTGGATGAGACTTATGAGCAGGACGAGGAAGTATCAGCCTCGCGACATGTACAGCCAGTTGAAATCCTGCTGTTGTTGTGGTGAATGAACAAAATGAGCCTGTCGAGCAGGAGGACCAATATAAACCGGTTATCGAATGGAACGCTATCAGTAGGCAAGAAGCTTAAGCCAGATTCTTGGCTCAACAATGCGGATTACGCAAGTTGAAGAATCAGATTGCACGTTCGAATCTTGCGGCACAAGAGGTAGCCTTGGAAGCAACGAAGCCGCCACCAGCAGTTGTAATCCACGATACTGAACTAGAATCAGAGGGGAAAGTAAAACCTCCCAACAGGTGGATACAGTTCACACCAAAAAGCGTTGTTGTAAAGCGTCAGGTAGCTGAGAAAGCTGATGAGCCGATCGCGAATCTTCCCCGAAAGTAGTAAAATAGTAGTAAAATAACCAGATATTAGGTAAAAGCAGAAGAAAATTATGGTACCTCCGGTGCCCTTTCTGCCATCTGGGGACTGAACGGTGCTACTCTGTAAGACAAATGACAGTCTGTTCACCCTGTGCTCGTAGCCTTAGTCCTAAACGGAAGTATTTGTGGCATTCAAGGTAATTGATTTTTAATTCATAATTCATCATTCAGTTGCTGTATCTGTAAATACTTTGTCAAAACTGGATTGTAAAATTCCTCGTTTCATTTTGTTTCCGCGTCGTTCAAGGTATTTTCTTTGTTAACAGCCTGAGGAGGCGCAGTGGATAACTAAATGCAATTGGCACATCAATCTCGGACCACGACTGAGCCCTGCGAACAATTTCAAGTACTTCGACTTGACTGCATTGTCGTTGGTGTTTGATCTGCTGTCGTACCCAAAAAAGCCATATCAGCTTCGTACGACAAAACTTAGCCATGCAGTGCCAGCACTGCTACGACGGTTTGTTTGAAGTGCAACTTAATTTGTCATTGATTAATTTCGATTAAGTTAACGTAACCAGCATCGCACACATGATTATCGTCTTGGGCAATGGATTTGCAGAGCCAGCAGAGGGTACAGTACTAGTATTGCCAGATTTTTTTATCGAATCAAAGTCATGGCATTCTGACAAGCAAAAATAAAAAGAGCATCTTACTCAAAAAATCTTCGAAGGCTACGCTTCGCAGACCTAACGGACCCATGTTTCCTGGTAACAGACCAAAGCCATAAACGCAATAACCACAAGCGTAAGAGTTCCGCGTATACTGTACGCACCACAAAATCGGCTGTTTTTTCCCCACACCACTTTTGTTCCCCTAAGTGTGGGATATGACTATCTGAATAAAATCGAATACGAAACAGCAGTGTGAAACTCCACAAATCTGCCCAATTTGTACGTTTGTTTAATTCTTCTGTGACTTGCGGTCGATGACGAAATAGGCCACCTTATGTCGAATTACGCCCCGGGTTAAAAGGTTTGAATTCAAGTTGCTCAGCCACCTTAGCACAGTCGAACAGAAATTTTTTCTCTCGATGGCACCGACTGTGAGCTACTCAGGCTGCAGAAACTATCGCGCAAGTTTCTGCACTTGCGCATACACCCCGACAAACTGTCTCACGCAACTACGATTTCCGTATGCACTGCCCTATTTCCGGTCCAGGCAAGCTTGGACAACGCCCATCTTTAATGTCGCTCTAGAAAACCGCCAAGAGATCTATTGAAATGGCAGAAGGAAAGGACTTCAATGAATATGTAGCAAATGTTCAAACCCTAGGGTTGTTTCGCACACCGCCATAAAGGGTTAGCTTGCCCTAAATTTACTCGGACTGTGTTCGTTTTAATTAACCCAGTTTTTATCGAAAAACAGTCAATGCGGAACGAGCCGCCGAGCGAACGGCACGAAACGCAGTTACAACATTGATTTGACATCGAAGGTGATTCATCTGTAGTTTTAGTAGGTTTGGGGAAATGTTTTGTTTGCGCACTTTGAAACCGTAAAGACGGATTCGGAAGAATGTGAAAACGATTCGTGCGAGCAGCATCCGGCTGTGGTGCAATCGCTTGAAAAATCTACAATCTTCGTGTGCCAAAAGTCTCGTTTCGAACCAGTTCTTCGAATCGGTCTAGATGCGATCTTTTGTCTCATTCAGTTGTTTTTCTGCTTGACTTTTTTTCTAACGGATCGTGTTTGTACGCAAGTTATACCATGGTACAGCAAGAAGCACCATTCTTTGAAACTCACTTGGAAAATGCAGATAGGACGCATGTGAACGAACACCAGCCTTCCAACATTTTCCTGTGATTTTAAAGTATATGCCAATATTTTTTTAATCCATTTTGAATTTCAAATTAAAACTGTTAAGGTGTTCTGGCTCAAAGTTGGCCTCCTGCATATGTGCTTTTCCAGGCGAGTTTCATAAGGAGAAGTTTAAACGAGATTTTCGGTACAGGTTTTGTATAACTTTCACCAGTGCTCGAACCACAGCCGGTAGCCGGATAATGCGCAAACAATTTGTTTTCACATTCGTGAATGTTATGACTTTAACCACTAAAAGCCGTACCGCGTCCTGTCTTATCGATTCAGACTACGGGCACACAAAACGCTCAGCATAACATATTTAAACTAGCGGTCGTTCGCCTTTGCGGGTCTGAATGATTTATGACTTATCCAGTTGAACAGTTCTCGAACAAGGAAAACTTTCTCAAAAAAGTGTACTTAACCGTTAGATGCTCAATGTAAATAGCTGGGTAAAATAATACCCGCTTAACAGGGTGAAAAATAATTGAATCCTTTATAAACCATTTCGTGTAAAACCTCCGGTATTATTCTACGGTGTTTGGTGCAAAACAGACTTACCGTCAACAGATGATGTCCAGCAACATCCGAAGCGGAATCGCACAGGCAGGAGATTCCAGGTTCAAAAAAGATTCCTAAATCTCTCAAATATCGCGTTAAATTATGCCAACACAGCACCAAAGATTATAACCAGCGCTGTAGTAACAGGTCTGTCACCCAGCGCTAGCTGAACTGTGCTATGTAACTCCGGGGCCTGTTTAGTAAGCGAACAATATTCCGCTGAGAAACTGCCGTTCGAGTATAAGGATGGTCCATGACTTGTAATTTTTAATGGTCCAAGGTATAAGCAGGCAGGGAGATTCGAGACCTGAATACGTGGCGTAATGCTTTGTCTCCGTTAAGGACATAAAAGACAACACCCATCATTTCAGGTGGGCGAACTGGATTATGGAGACGAAGATGAGGCACACGAGACGCACAGTGAGACTGGTACGGTGCGGAT
>JAQGAU010004203.1:0-11975 GCA_034698045.1 Paramacrobiotus richtersi | reverse complement strand
CTTTGCAATTCAGACAGCCGAAGCCTCTCGCCAGTAATTAAGACAACAACATGTATTGTTTTGACGTTTCTACTGTATATTATAAGAATATAGAGTAAACAATCCAATTATTTTCCTAATTACTAGCGAGCGGCTTCGATACAGAATATCTGCATGCCGGACAGACCAGCACGCCTTCAGCCGTGCTAGTGTACCGGCGTATCAAGTTACACACGAGAGCAGTCTTCTCGGTGGATAGATTGTTCATAAACCTTTTTGCCGGGCAAATTGGTTTATGGGCATAAACCTTTTTGCTCGGCAATTTGGTTTATGGGACTGTCTCCCAGTCGGCCGCGTGTATGTACTCAATGGCACAGATTCAACACCAGTTTACGGATAAAATCTGGTACTGCTTGACTGTGAGATGTTGACTTGGATATGACAACATTTAAGAATGACAACATTCTGTAAAACAGCTTGAAACTGACAGCGTACTACCACAGTGAAAGCCACGCGTACTACCACAGTGAAAGCCACGCGCAGAAAAGTACATTTACTAATGCTGAAAATTTGATTATTGCGAAGAAAATGAAATCACACCAGCAAAATCTTTGTCGAAATAAGATTTTTCGGCGTATTGTTCAGCTGCAACAGTTACTAGGTAATCGCTCTCCGCTGATGCTGGCGATGAAGACCGGAGCGATAAAAGAGCTTAGATCCTCTTTTGATTGTTTTCGGTTGCGCAAGGCGCTTTCTGTCTGCTCAGTCTCCAAAAGCAGTATTAGCGGTAATAAACTAATAATGTTAATAACTTCGTTATTTTTGAAAAGGTAAGGACAGAAAAACATTTGGGTTCCAGAATTCGTAATGAGGAACAGGTTGGGCAAAATTTCAAGCAAATCGGACCATTTTGAAGAGAGTTATCGTGTCCGAAAGGAATGTGTCCACTTCCGTAACAGGAGGACAATAGATGCGTTCGAGCTGAGTATAGAAGACCTTCGCTACGCTCCGGTCGATTACTAATCTTTATAACTGCGCACATCATTAGCCATGCACTGTGCTTAGCACTGATGCGTCGGGCATCGCACATTTACTGTATACGCACGTACAAGGTAACACAGGTAAAGCCATATGGATTTTCTTTGGCTATCTTATGATTACTCTTGTATGGCACAGGGACTTCAAGGTCACGGGACGTTCAGGCCCAAATCTTCTAGGCCCTGAGTTGTCAGATCATCTGAGGTACAGTAATGCAAGGACCAGAACAACCTCATTATTTTATGAGGCATTAATGGGCACCCAGGAAAGACATATGGCAGTTCATTACCATTTTTGGCTCTGCTATGAGTTCAGTCAGAAGGCTGTTCCTGTATATGCGACGTTTACGCCTCGACTTCAGTGGGCATATAAATGATGCGAGCTTTGAAACACTTAGAAAACGCGGATTTTTATATCTTTTATTTATTTAATTAAAAAGACAGTGGCACTGATTACTTACTAGTATACTGGATACCACGTATAATACTTAACAGTCAAAAATTCAATTTCGTGAAGATGGCATAATGGTGCAGGATTTAATCTCCCCATACGCTGTCAGCTCGTGAAAGTAAATTATGTCCAGATAAAGATCCCCACACTTACGACATAACTGAACAATATCGATACAGATCTAATTTTTGCACGGCGAAGCGGAACGGAGGTCATTGGAATAAGTGATGCGTTTTAGTTACAGTACTACTTAAAATAAGTGTTCAGTTACACTACATAACTCCGTTATACTATTCCGTATCCTACATCACAATCCACGAACACTCATTCACTTCCATTTGCTAACTTGATAGCCAGGAAGCTTAATAATTACAATAATACTCACAAACTAAGAAGCCCGACAACGGTTTATGCCCATAAACCAATCTGCCGGGCAGAAAGGTTTATGCGGTATAAACCAATTTGCCGGGCAAAAAGGTTTATGAACAGTCTATCCACCGAGAAGACTGCTCTAGTGTGTAACTTGATACGCCGGTACACTAGCACGGCTGAAGGCTTGCTGGTCTGTCCGCCATGCAGATATTCTGTATCGAAGCCGCTCGCTAGTAATTAGGAAAATAATTGGACTGTTTACTCTATATTCTTATTATTATGACTTATACTCCAAGAGACCATCTTTTTTTCAGCGGGGTAAACTCCGTACTCCCTGAACAGAATCCAATTTGCCACGATTCAAAAAAACGCTAAATTGGCCGTGGGTGTCATAGGCGTATTCGTTTTTAAGAAAAAATTTTCTCTGAATTCTAAAAATTCTTTGATCTTTGTTTTTTCAAAGACAACAGGGCGATCGCTTCATACGGCAGCGCTACTTTTCCAGGAGTATCGCAGTGCAGACGGCGCGTGTGACAGTTTTTTGTTGCGAATTACTGCCACGTAAGTATGGCGCGTTCGATTTTCGAACCGAGTTGGGTGTATGCAGAAAGTGGTTCGATTGAGGCTGCAGCATATGCTCCTTTTTCTACAGAACGCCAGATATGCAACCCACGCCCGCAGTGCTTCAGCATTGTGAGGGATGGCCGCTGATCACGAGACACGTAAAAAATCAGCATATGATTATGCTATGGCCTGAGTCGAAGTACAGTACGGTACTCGCTCAATGAAATGACGCACAGAGCAGTGCATTCGGAATCATGCGCGTCGACTTTCCCACTCTGCCTACGCGTACACATAAAGATGCCAGTCCTGGTAGGGTGTTGTGTGCGGACGGGCAATTTTTCGTGTACTTTCATCGAGCGCGTACAGTAGCTTATATTCCAACTGTCCAACTCGCATCGCTCCGCTACTCCAATGTAAGTAAGCTCCTAGCTCCCTGAACAGGTCTTACGTGACTGACAATGTTATTTGTTTGGCAATTTCCAAGCGTTTACAACGCGGTGACTGTATCGTTTCAAGAATTTTTTGCTATTTAGTCACAAAATTTAAAACTCATAACCGTACAGCATCAGCAGCTGTGTACGTAAGCGCAACCCGGGGTATTTGACACAATATACAGTTAGGATGTGCGTGGCAGCGCATTAAAGCGCATCATACTGAGCGCCACACATAATTTACTAAGTAATCGCAATCCGCTCCGCTAGCAATGAAGACCGAATCGAACAGAGACATTTTAAGTGAATATGCCGGCTACGCAAATATAGATTACGCAGAGATGCCGATTGCGCAGGCTGCATTGTCTGCGGTTAAGCAGACACAAGAATCTTTTGTTATAAAAAATGTGCTCTTATTTTGCGTATATCTCGCTCAGTTTTTTAGACATGCATGCCAAAAAGTAACCACCTCATCTACATGTCACAATCTAGGTTCTGTTCAAATTTCACGTAAATTGGGTGAAAACTGACTGCGCTATCGCGCTGAGAAAAAACGGTTGGCAACATCGCTCTTTGCATTACTCTTGAACATAAAGGATCGACCAATTTCAATGTTGTTAATTTATAAATAACGTTGATTAATATATAACGTTTGGTTTTTGTTAGCTTTACCTGAGAAAATGTAGAACTTCAAAACATAAGGGGCAACTGACATAACATGCATGATAACGCTACATGTACGATTGTGCTCTAAATGTCGATTCAGAGGTTGTCTGCAATAACTAGCAATATGTTGAGCTACTGAGAAAAGAGTTTAGGGTATTTGAATATTTTCACTTAATCCAGTTTATTTGAGAACTTTCAAACTTGCTAATCTGTTGTACGCAAAGCTAAACCGCACTGTGTTAGTACAAGCATTTTAAATTGTTATGGTCAAAATATGGGTAGGTCAAAGCTGAAAGCAGTTAACTAATTTTTCTAGAATAAAAAAGGTTTACATGAGGGCCAGGCTAAAAAATGCTGGCAGGTTCGATAGTTCGAGGTCCACGCGTTTCTAATTCCAAACAGTTCTCCATATTCTTATTATAACTTATACTCTCCCTTCTCCCATTTTGGTCGGAGGAGGTATCCTCATTCCCTACTCAACATACATTTTCTTCCTATATCTCAAAAAATCTCTAAATAGGCTGTGGGTGTATTAGGCGTGTTCGTTTTTTAAATAATTTTTTTCTGAATTCTAAACAATTTTCGAACTTCGTTTTTTCGAAGACGACATGGCGATCGCTCGGTATGGCAGCGCTGCACCTTTAGCAGTATCAGGTTGCAGCCGGCGCGTATGACAGTTTCCTGTGGCGAACTACTGCCACGTATGTAGGTTGCGTTCGATTTTCGAACCGCGTTGGGCGTATGCTGGAAACCGTTAACTTCTACTCTCCCTTCTCCCATTTTGGTCGACCGTGGTCTCCTCATTCGCCGTTTTACGTATACGTTTCGCGTACAGCTCTAAAACGCCTAAAATGGCGGTGCAACACCATGGCGTGTCGTTTTCTTGCAAAAGTGTTTGTCGAGTTCTAAAAATTTTTTACACTTCGTTTTTTTGCGAACGACATGCCCATCGCTTCGTACGCAGCTCGATATCCGCTACAGATCCTATTATAACCGGTGCGTGTGGCAGTATTCCAGAATAACACTGACCTGTCACCTACGTACCTAGTGGGCGTTTGAGTTTCGAACCACGTTCAGCGAGCGCGCTCGGGTTTCGAACCACGTTCAGCGAGTAGTCTCGTTTGATCGCGCTCGGCCGAAGAAAGCTTCACCGAGTACTGCGCGGGTGCCATTCCCGCAAGGAATCTGTCATATGTGTAGCGCGTCATATCGGACACTTTCTGTGATTTGCTTCTCGTAACATGCTTATCGTCCTTAAAAGTGGCATACTTGAGCTGATAAGATAGATAACAAATTTTAATGGTATTCTAACAGTTTTTAAATTTGATTGATAGTCCAACAGCAAAATGAGAACACAGTTTTTATGAAAGCACCTTCTTTCATTAATATCATTTTCATAATTTCGTTACTAGTTAATCGCACCCGCTGTTTGGGGGCACTGCTAGACTGAAGCGATAAGAGGGCTCACTACATTTTTTTCGGAATGCTTTCGGTACCGTAACCGATTGGACCGGCAACACATCCATGTATGTCAGTACAGAGGCACTCGGCCACTACTATTGCACTGCTGCGCATACTTTTGGTACCGTAACCCACGGACGAACAACAAACCCATATTTGTTGAGCACAGAGAACGCGCCAATTGCTACCATGCCATTGCGCAATACTTCCAGTACTGTGACCAATGAAACGGGACAAAATATCTAATTTCATTAAATTCAGAGCACTCGCACTGTACTACTCTGTTATTGCGAAATACTTTAGGTATTGTGATTTATGGGACATAATAAAATATACACTTTCATTGAGTATAGATGACTCGCACTGTACTACTATGTTATTGTGAAATACGTTCGTGACGCGACCGAAGGAACGGACAAAATATCCAGTTTCGTTGAATATAGAGGACTCTCACTGTACTAGTGTGTTATTGCGAAATACTTCTGGTAACGCAACCGAAAAGACGGACAAAATATTCAGTTTCTTGGAATACTGAGGATTCGCACTCTGCTACTACTGTGTTATTGAGCAATACTTCCGGTACCGTGACCGACGGGACGGGACAAAACATCCAGATTCTTTGAATATTGTGTTCTCGCCCTCTGCTACGGTGTTATTGCGTAATACTTCCGGTACCATGACCGACGGGATAGAACGATATATCCAGTTTCTTTGAATATTGGGGACTCGCATACTACATCAGATGGTAAATTGAATCGAGTCAGCGGAACAAATTTATTCAGTTCTCGGTTTCAAACTACGGATAATAAAAAAACATAGGTTACATATACGCCACGCCACGCCACTAACGCCAATAAATATTTTTCTAGAAGTAATACATTCTGTTAGGGAAGTACTTCCGGTACCGTGACCGACGGGAAATACAGTTTCATGCATATGGAGGGCACGCACTCTACTACTATTTTCTCGCGAAATACTACCCGTGCCGTACCCGACGGACGGATCAAATACTTGATTTCATTGAATATTGAGGACGCGCATTCTACTGCGCTAGTGTGAAATACTTCCTGTACCGTGACTGACGGGACGAAGATAGCACTATTTCCATTCAATGTAGAGACGTGTAATGCATACAAACGTGTAATGCATACTCACTCGTGAAAAATTTTCTAAACGAATACTTACTGTTCGGGAAGTAGAGTAATGCACAGCCTCTCTGAAATAGCGAGCTCGCTGACAAAGCGCGACTCTACGTGTTCCCACCGAGGCCGTAGGCCGAGGTGGGACTTGTAATCTACAGTAGAAACGTCAAAACAATACATGTTGTTGTCTTAATTACTGGCGAGAGGCTTCGGCTGTCTGAATTGCAAAGCACGACACACTACCAGCTTGTAGGGCTTATTCACGCGCTGTCTCCACAGTCCAAACGAAACAGAAAAACAACAAGATAACGAGCACTGTTAAAAATGGTTTTTTGTCCTTGTTTATTTGTTTTTGGTGGATCTTGCTTTCCGAGAGCAAACAGCGTTGTCGATAACCCTTCTATATTTGTTATAAACATATTTTCCGGTCGAATGTTTTGCATAAACCTATTTGACGGGCAAAATGGTTTCTGCGTAAACCTTTCTGCCGGTCCCATTCCTTAACCATAGCATAAACCTTTTTAGGGGTTTACGAAAAAGGTTTACAGCATAAACCGTAAACCGATAAACCTTTCTGTCGGCTACAGTCATATGCATCGATCGCACGGTGCAATCTTTGTCCCAGTCAGATGAAAAGAATTGAATTAAAAAGTGCAGCGCGCAGCAGCTATTACGATTGCAGGCGCTTTCCGTACATCGCCTACGGGAGCATTGGATCTGGAATGCCAGCTTCGTCCAGTGAGCCTACACATTCGAGAATCTGCCGCCCTCGGTTTATTTCGGTTACTTTCCCTAAAAGCCCAAAACGCGGCATATAACTGGATTAAGCCAATCGCAATCCCAGTGTCAACCGCCTCGCCTTGTCGCTTTATATTGTCCTGGCTGAACTCTGCTGGTATTCAGTTTCCTTGTGACCCAGTACAGAAAGCAACAAAAGCCTTGCCAAATAGGTACAGCAAACTTTCTGGCCGTATTATAATAGGTACCGAGCAACTGGCACACAGACACCACAATGAAATTGTATCAACTATGCCTTCCACCGGTTAAATGATCATTTATACCGACGGATCCCGAACTCGGGTTGGGACCGTAGGCGCAGCATTTATTGTCCTTCGTGATGGAAGAATCAACCAGCGCAAATTTAAATTGTCAGACCACTGCACAGTGGCTCAGTCAGAACTATACGCTGTCCATCAAGCATTGCTTCACATTTTGAACACTCGGCCACGTCACGCAATTGTCTTTTGTGATTCACAAGCAGTGCTACGTGGCTTGTCATCAGTCACATACGGATCTGAAAATGCAGATATGCGCGCTGTACAAGATCTGATCCTCAAAATCTTGTCAAGCAGCGTACAACTAGATCTAAGGTGGATACCCGGCCACAGTAGCATTCATGGCAATGACCCTGCGGACCTGGCTGCCAAACAAGCAGCAAATTCTTCCGACAGTCCAGTTTCTTCACCACTCTCTAAAGTCGCCTTTAAACAGCTGCTCTGCACTGCTGTTGATAATGCATGGCAGGAGTCTTGGACATTGTCCCAGAAAGGCCGTCATCTGTATAACATTCAGCAAAGCGTAACGAGATCTGTCTGGACAAAACCTTGGTTTATCAAGAAACACAACCATTCGCTGCTTTCGCAATTACGCTTGGGACATTCCAAATTTAGAGCATCGCGAACGTCGGAAATTCATGGTGCATTGCCTCAGTGTTCGTGTGGAACTGGCGATGAAAGCACCCTGCATTATTTTTTGTTTTGCCCCAACTACAAGTTCGGTGTTTGCCATCTGTTTCGAAAGTTTACGACTAGCGCCGGCTTCACGGATCCAACATTTTTGAGCAAGCCTTGGCTTATATCGTTATTAACCAAATTCCTCGAAGAATCTAAACGCTTTGACCTTGTTTGACCTGGACACACTATAATCTGCATTCCATCACCAACGCCAGTTTATTCGTTGAAGCGACGATCCTTTTAGATAAGGATTCTGCTGTCTAGCAACAGAACAAGAACAAGAACTGGAGTGCAGTAACTTTATCACAACAACAACTGGAGTGCAGCAGCTGCAGATAAATAGCTATGCTCGTTGTTGGTTAGAGATGCATTTCTGTGATTTCGTCATGAAAACAATACAAACAAATTACAATTAATATCATGTCTTTTTTCTCAGCAATGGCTGCCATCTTTCGTTACTTCCTGGTCGTCGAGCTCATCAGTTATGATACGGGTTCGTGATTACGTGTGCGAGTAATAGTAATGACATCAGGAAAAGAACAACAAGGGAAATGCTTTGTTTTTACCCTATACTGTTATACCCGTACCGTATTGCATATGAATCTTAGTTGAGCTTTGCTGCCTTTGCAGGTATATGGGCTGCCAAGATTACACGAAAGACGGTCTTTCCACCGATTACATGCTACGAGTGTGACTGGTTAGACGCGGCGACTCGTGAGTGTGACGATACTCCCATTCTACTGAAAGGCCAGCCAAGATTATCAAAAACTTACGATAATGTGAAGGAATTAGATACAAGCAGTGTGTGGGACTTTTCTATGGAAGTTGGTTCGAATCGTCGTCTGGACGGACATGTACTGCCCTACAAACCGTACTGTGTTACGTTTATACGAATCACAGAAATTGAGGGCAGGCCAGTGGTTCGGTTGGTCCGCTCCGGCACTTGGCCCGGCCCGTTTCCCACCAGTTCCCGATGTGTTACAGGTAGGCCTTTAGAGCTGAGTTGCTGATAGGTGTCAGTTTATGGAAACCCTTCGTATGGCCAATCGTCGTCAACCAGACTTCAAACGTTAAATTACCATGAATGCCTACGCTTTAGCAATTAGCAACTCTCAGGTGCACTGATGCAATTGCCCGTGCAGTTGTGCGCTGGTTTTTTAACAGCATGCTTGATCACTGCCAGTATCATACAGCATGGGGGATACTGTGTTTTCAAGCGCTCTTTTAAAACGTTTTCTATAAAGAAGAACAATTTGCTATGTACCAGTTGATTGGGAATTTTCTCTTTATTCTGGTGTTTTGTGTCTGACAGAACATAAGCATAAACGATAGCAAGTACCCACACGAGGTAGCACCTAGGACGTATTCATTCGTAAATGGTGACTTAAGATATTTTCTCAACATCTCGTGTCGCTGCGATCTATCGTGCATGCTAATGTTCTCGTATCTGTTTTACTGTTCATTTTTGCCAGATACTGGGACACTAAAGTGACTAAACACAAGAACGAAGATAAAAAAATTTTCTTTTGAATGGTGCATCGTAATTTGTACTTCTTTGGGGAAAGAACCATTCCCAAGTGCTCGAAAACACAACATGCTTTATGAACCTGACAGTTATCGGAATGCTACTGAAAAATTTGCGGCGCATGTCAACGTACAGTAGTACAAGCATGGCGTTCGCATGCCACATGAGCATTGCTAATTGTAAAGCTGGCTGTAGCAGTTTCGGTCTTGTTGGTATTTTAATGGTCCAACCAGACTTCCCACGTGTAAATTCTTTTTATTAGCAATTCGATACATTTTGCATACGAACAGGTAGGGACGGTGGCATTAAATGCCATTACAACAAGTAAATCTCATCTAAGCGTAGTCCGACATCCACGGTACCCAGGACGGATGCCGCGTTTCCACGCTGGATTTCAAGAGATAATCGCTGCCTTAGGTATTCGTGGGATCGCAGTTCCCCGTGTTCTCCTTCAAGCGCTTTGCTATTTCCTTAATCAGGGAAATTGCCGCTGATCAAGACTTCCTACTAATATCTACATACAGCAATCCACTCAAACACAAAGCTTATTCCAATCAGCACGACGGGGAACAGTGTTCGTAATCAACTGGGCGTTACCACGCATATATAGAGTTGTAAACTTAAACGTTGAAACAAAAAACAATGCGATCGGCTTTCCCTAGTTTTTGAAAATACCTTTGCCGATCTCTTTAAACAATGCAATAGCACTTTTACACCCAGTTCTGAGAGATTCGCCGGCCAAAGGAACAAAATTGCAGCGGTCCAGAACCGGACGGTATTTCCAGTTTATGAACACAGGCCTCTTCAGCGGCTGAACCCAGAGAACCCACCCATTTCGAGTAGCGCTCACATACAGGTCACACAGGGTATCCCGAATGGTACAATTCCAGACCAATGATCTTCCACGAAATCCGTTTACGCGTGTGGTTCCATCGGATCATTGCCGTCTTCGCGCAAAGGGTACTTATAGGTCATGGTACTACCAGTGCTACTGGTACTGATATTACTACTGGTACTGGTCATGGTATTTGTATTGGTACACCGGAAGACGCCATCGTCACATACTTTACTTTGCTTTACATTTGTTTTCAAAATCACAACGTCCATTTTCCATACCGTGGTTATCTCATTAACGTTTGCAAGGATTTGCACCCTTAATTCTCTAATTAACCATGATTCTAGATCCATATGACAGCGACTCGAAGCGGAGACGGTGGATTTACTGTGACACGGACTACTGTAACAGTATCACGAAAACGGATATGCTCAACGAGTGCTTCAAAGACGTATGTTTGCTACATTTTTATATGTTGTCGTTCAGTTGTTATCCTTTGTTGATGTGTTGTTGCAGGACCCTGCGCGTTCGCTACAGGTATGCAATAGCTTTATGGTATCAGGGAATAGCTGATGCTCATTTAGCAAGCAGATACATAACCCACTGCCGGGTATGGCTGACATTCGCTACATGGAAATTTCAACCTGGGGCGCCCAACGCCTCGTACATACAGTATCATGACGAGCCACAGGTATCTCATTAACACAACAGAAGCATACTAGTACACCCCTCACCGTCAAGCCAGTACGCACTACTGCATAAGCAAAGCATGCAATAAAACCGTCAAAACCGAGGGTCAAACTATATATGACGAGATGCGCATCACTCTATGCAATATGTACAAGATCCTAGAGAGCTGAAGATATAGGCCAGGCCCGAATCCGAGGGGCAAAATTAGCCCTTTCAGCAAAATTAGCTCTACGTAGAATCTGCACCCAGGCGTAATGGACCCCAACACGCTGCTGAGTTCAAGACGGCCTAGTCCCCGCAGGCTTTGGACGCGGTTGGGATTCTCTATTTTTGATTTACGCTCGGCTAACAAGTGAGCCACACGAGTGTGATTGAAATCCACGGGTCACGAAAGCTTTGTGCAATAAATATGGGATACAGAAAGGTTCCAGTAATACATGCGACCAGTACCATACGCACCGCTATCCACGAATATGCCATACAGTGAATCTCTCAACATATCTGTACATCGCGAAGAACACTGAGGCCTGAGACGTACGGCGAAATGTACAAAATCAACAATGCATGAAACACAAAATCGACTGGTCAGAGGAAAGGCTGCTGAGAACAGACGATGCTGCACAGTGCACGGAATGATCCAACAGCACAAAAGCCCGTAAAGCTAACTTACACGCGCACCGCGCACTTGTTTCGCCCAAACTCTTCTCTTCATGAACAGCGTACTTGCTAATAAATACTAAGAGTACTCTATTCTAGCTCTTCACACACGTTAAAAAGAAATGTATTTTATGGAAAAGTAACCAACTGAGGTATTTTAAGCAACAGAAATTTCTCTCTTCAACCTAAAGGATCCCGCCTCTTAAAGAAGCCTAAAGAAGCTTTGAGTAGCCATAATAACTGATTCTACTATTTGTATAGCTCGCCAACAGCACCGGTAGCGCCATGCGTGGTGCTAATGGAAACCGTGGTATGGTTGGAGCTGTGCTCACGCTGGTGATGTCAAGAATCCCTGTTTCATGGTCCACGAGAACGACCACTATTTTAACGGTTCTACTGTTGCTGGCTTATACCGGTTAGACCTCTCTCTTT
>JAQGAU010004202.1:0-11976 GCA_034698045.1 Paramacrobiotus richtersi | reverse complement strand
GTTCCATCATCCCCAAACCCAGCTTCCTCCTGTACAGTCTGACTACTCGATGCTCCGGCATTCAGCTCCACGGGCGCTTGTAACCCGGCACTAGACCGTGACCTCGGTCGGTGGGGAATAGTCTCCCCGGTCCCCGACGTCGGTAATGCCACCGCACTTTGAGTACCAGGAGCGGTACTGCTGGTCACATCCGATGAAGTGGGCGAGGGGGGACGCAGTTGAATCTGCAGCTGTTTACCCGGTATTGGGCGAAGGCGTTTCCGCTCGGGAGATCCGGTATCAGAAGAGGAGTCGTCGTCAGCCGGCAAGCGACGGCGTGTTGTCATGCCCTGAACGGTGCCCATGGTGGAAACAGGAGCGGTGGCGTGCGAAGTGCTCGGGACAACACCGCTACTGCTGGCTTCCGGGTCGGAAGATGGATGGTCGTGAAGAGCCAATCCCACAGAGGGTTGCTGCAGCATGATATGCGGCGCCACAGTCGCTGCAAGGTATAGGCGGTAAGTAATAGAAAGCACAAAGAAAAACACAATAAATGGCAGAAGCAGTATTTCGTAACGAAAGCGCGGATCAGAGTAACTATGACAAACACGCTGTCACTGCAAAGCTCTAGACGAATACTTCATCATTTCCGCTAAAAAGTTGCGCAACAATTAAGAAAGATGAACTGTCAAAATAATATACGGGAACAGGATTTAAAATAGAATGTAGGGAACTTTCACTACTATGTTAACGCAGATGACAAATTACCAGTCTGGGTCGTCGTATTGCCTTGTTCCTGCGCCTGCGGTGCAACCGCCACAACTGGTGGATTCGATCCCCTAGGGAGTGTGTCACGACTGCGCTGCTGCGTCTGACTAGCCGGTGGAGGGCCGTGAGCTTGGGGAGTAACCACAGCCGTCGATTTGCTGATGTGTGTCGGCGACGCTTGCTGTACAGGTCGTGGAAGCAGACTGGGAACACCGGCCGCTGAGCTCGGTCTGGTGGTCTCGGTTGCAGTTGGCAGGAGGGGTTCAACACTCAGTTCTTCGGCCTCCGAACGCTGCTGGAGCATTGCTTGAAGGCGGAGAATCTGCTCGCTTTTCTGTGTCAGCTGTTCTTGTTGACGGGTTAATTCTTCGCGTAGTTTGGTTACTTCGTTGGCCTTATCGGCTACACTGCGTTGAGCATTCTCCAGATCTCGTGATGTGTTCTGCAGGAAATACATACATCGTTGTCAAAGCACAACAAGATGAAAGCCGTTACAAATTGAAAGAACTTACCGCAGTTTGTGCACTCAAATCGGCAATCTCAGCATCCTTTCCATCGAGAGTGGTCTGCAGATTCGTGACTTCGGCAGCCTTGGCGGACAACTCCTTTTTCATCTCGTTCACTTTTGTGGCAATTTGCTTAGTGTAGAGTTCTCGTAGGCGCTTGACCTCCGCACTAAGATTTGCATCGGCTTCGGCCACCTTCCGCTTCAGCGTATCCATTTCCGTTTTTTGCTGTGTGAAGCTCCACTTTTCCAGCTGCTCTTTCAAAAGCCTACTTTCCTGCTGTAAATGCACATTCTCCTGCTCCAGTTCTTGTACCCTGCGCAGTATCGGCTCGAGTTTCTGCTCTGCTTTTTCCAGAGAGACCTTTAAAGCGCTGATTTCGTTCTGGGCAGCTGAGAGGTCCCGCCGAAGTTTTCCATTCAGTTCCATAGTCGAGGCAAGAATACCATGCTGTTCTGTGTAGTTCGTGCGCCAGTTGGATGAATCTCCGTTGGATTCCCTCCCTATGACAAATCAGTCATTTTTATGTTATCTTTTTAAACCCATCTCTTGAAAATGGAGATTAACGATAGGACGAATCAGCACTACAACTCAATCGCTATCCTAGTCGCAACTCAAGCGGAAATTTTCATCATTCGTCGACAAGTTCATTACGTTTTCCAAACTTAGACTAAGTACTAACCTTGCAAACTGGCATTCAGATCTTCTTGTAGATGAGCTACCTTCGACTGTGAAGTGCGCAACTGCGCAGCCGTACTGAAAAACTGCTCCTTCGCTAGCTGCAGCTGCTTCGTCAGATTGTCGTTCTCCTTCTTCTGATAGTCCACCAATATGGTCAGATCCAGCGCATCGTCGGAAATTCTCGTTGAAGTGGATGACTGAATCTGGTCGTACAGGGCCCGCTTCCAGTTCACAGCATTTTCCCGCTCTTCCTCCAACAGCCGCACACTCTCCTTGAAAGTTGTTTCTTGTGCCGCAAGGCTTCTGTTGAGATCATCGATGCTCTTCGTAAGCTCCTGTTCGCGACGTTTCGATAGGGAGAGTGCTTGCTTCAGCTGGTCAATCTCCTTGCGAAGATCGGCAGTTGCGGCTTGCGAGGTCTGATGTGCCTGAAACATACCGTACATGTTGCTTTGTTCACAATTCCCGAAACAGTCCTGCTAAGCCAGAAAGATATAATGGCATCAGAATAACTATGACAAGTAGCTCTCCCAGTCGTAACTCAAGAAGTCATATTCATCCTTTGAGATTTTCTGAAAAAGGTACCAAGTGATAAGCGTAATTACCTTCAACTCGTTGGCACATTTGATATTCAATTCATGCACTTCCTGACGCAGCCGCTTCTCCACTTCTTCCAATCTGTGGCCTTCGTTAACCAACTTCGCATTCTGCGCCCGCAAATCATCCACCTGCTTCCTCGAGACATCCCGATCTTCCGTGATCCGTCCAATGCTGCTCAACATTGAACTGGCTGCTCCACTACTTTCCTG
Organism: Paramacrobiotus richtersi; assembly: GCA_034698045.1. NCBI lineage: Eukaryota > Metazoa > Tardigrada > Eutardigrada > Parachela > Macrobiotidae > Paramacrobiotus > Paramacrobiotus richtersi. Next base: position 9,233 of record JAQGAU010004202.1, on the reverse strand, counting down.
CGCCTTCTTTGCAGCTTCCTGCTGGATTTTGTCCAGTTCAGCTGTCTTTACAGCCACTTCCTCCTTGGTCCTCGCCAGCTGACTCTGTAGGTCACGAATTTGTTGCTGAAGCTGTTCTTGCTGCTGCGAAGATTGCCGAATGATATTCATAGCGAAATCAGCGGAGCCCGCACCCGATGAGGGACGGGAATGTGAGGTGCTTGGAACATGGTCAGGGACATCGCTCCGTGGCGCGCGCGTCACGTCATCCAAGCGCTTCTTAATTTCTTCCAAATGTCGGATTGTCGCTTCATGACGCTGCTTCTCGGCATTCAGTTCTTCACGGGTAACTGAACTCGCTTGTTGGATGGGAAACTCGACTCTCAAGTGTCTCAACTCCTGGCTCAATTCCGCCTAAAAAGCGAGAATTTAAACTTTTCCCAAAACGGTGAAAAGACAAAACACATACGTTTTTCTGCTGAGAAGACTGCAAAGCCAGTGTTTTCTCGTCAATCGAACGTTGTAGAATGACCTGCTGTTGCTCAAGGACACTAATCGCGTTCTTCCGTGATGAAAGCTCCGTGCTGGCCACGTTCAATTCCGCAGAAATACGTCCGATTTTCTCCTTTTCTTGCTCCAGAGTCTATCAATTATTAACAAAAATTACACTTTTTTCACGAGCGATATATTCATGTGCAACTCACATTTTGAAGGATTGTCATGTCTCTTTCTCGTTCGCACAGCTTCTCATACAGCTCCGTGACCTTGGCCATCTGCCGAGATAGTTCCGCATTCTTCGCGATAATCTCCTGTTTAACCAGTTCCATTCCATTCTTAACCGCTTCCACTTCGCTCAAAGCCCGATCCCTTTCTCCCTTAATCTCCAGGAGTTCGCGATCATACTTGGCCTTCCTAGTCTCCATATCTCGTTTCAGTTCCCCATTCTCATCCTTTACATTAGTGAACTGCTGCTTCGTAGCGTTGAGATCATTCTCCAAGCGGGATATCCGGTCCAGTGCTTCCCCGCCGCCATTAGCCCGGATAAATGCATACTGGATCCGTTCATCACCACTCATTCCAATCACAGCCCTCTGCAGTTCCTCATTCTCGGATAATGAGCGAAGAAAATCTTTGTACAGGGGATTCTCGTTGGCTTTTCGGTACTGACTGACTTCCTCGGCCAACTTCCGGATGCGAGAATCGATTTCTTCTTTCGCATTCAACATGACGTCGATTTTTTCTTTGTCCTCGACGAACTGTCCACGTTGCCTAAACATATAACAGTGAATTTCGCCAGCCAGTTCCCGACTCAAAATACAAAACGTCTTTTCAACTATCTACCCACCTCATCCACTGTTCCCGTTCGTCTTTCAGATTCTGAACTTCTTCGTTCAGTTCCGCATTGATATCCATCAAGGATGTATTCACTTCAATAAGTTTGGCAGGATTTCTACAAACACAGGATGGGACCATGAGTTTATTCGCACGTACTGCACTTAAGTACTAAAAGCCTACCGCCCATTGATGGACAAGCTGTTGTTAAAATCAGAAAATCCGGGACTCTCCAGATATTTTTCCAGCATTTGAATGCGGCCTTCAAAGGTGCGATTCACGCGCTCAAGCTTGTAGAGCTGCTGATTGAGTGTGCGATTTGTGGTAGCTAACTGGCGAGTTTCCTGTTACACGTACAGTAAAATTAACCATTCACAAAATTAACAGTAAAAATTACAATCACTTACACTTTCCGCGCGGCTCAAATTCGAACGGAGTCCTTCCATCGCCGAATCAAGCGCTGCTTTTTCTTCCTGATATCGCTCTTGGATTTCAGACGCCATTTGGTACGTCTGGAATTAAGTTGAATAATTCAGTTCGGAAAGCAACAAAAAATGGTCATAACAATTTTAACATATCATACTGAACCCGGAGAAATTTAGTTTACCTGTTGATTAATCTCCAGATCTTGCTGCATCCGTTCCTGATCGGCAGATACTTCGGTCAATTTGTTCACTACACGCTGGTATTCATAATATAACCGCACGACGGAGAATCCTTCACTGCGCACCAGTTCCAGCAATTCAGGCGAATAAACTCGAGAACGGTCGTGCTTCAGGTACGCCGTTAATTCTCTAGCGCTCTCCAATTCGCCTTCAGAATCCAGGATGGACTGTTTCTGTTGCTCCAGTTCGTTGGCTAATCGAGTGATTTCTTCTTGTGCTTTGCGAAGACCAGTTTCCGAGGCTGAAAAATATGAACGAATGTCAAGAATAATTCCAATTTCTATCTTCATATCTACAAAAAGTTTCAACCAGAAGTCGGCCGCAGTGTACTATCAAACCAAACAGCCGAAAAATTTCAAATCAAAATATGTAATGCCGAAATCAAGTAATTCCAAACAAACAAATGACTTTCAACGCGGTCCTTACCTGCTTGGATGTCATCGATAGTTTTCTCGTTAATTTTCGTCTCTGATTCCAAAAGTTCGATCCGCCGACTGTACACTTCCATCTGATCCTTCAGTTTCGCCACTGAGATTCGATACGATGCATCGGAACTTTCAAAATCTTCCTCTCGTTTCGCCTGCACTTTTTTCATCTAAATAAGTACAGCCACCATCTGTTATACAACGTCTTTAACAATGTCACATGAACGACATCCAACCTCTTCCATCTTGCTTTTTTGTTCCTCCAATGAATGCTTTAAGGATCGTATCGTTTCCTCGTATCGGTTATGCTTCTGCTTCTCAGTCCAGACGCTCTCCTCCAAAGCGCTGGCTTTTTGCAGCTGTTCTTTAACCTGTTGATTGGCTTCCGTACGTGCTCGATTGATTTCCCTGTCTTTGGCCAGCAGATCACTGTGGAGCCGTTCCACTGTAGAACGGTGCTGCTCGCATTCCGCGCGATAATTTCTCTCACCAATCTGAACGGAAATGAAAAAAGTAAAACTTACAAGCCAAAAGAAAATTCTCGAAATATTCGGAAAACAATTCGTTCAAAAAACATCAACGTAACCAGGAAACTATATAAGTGCTCTTATTGTTTAACCACAACATAGTTACTATATAAATAAATCGACATCTGCAAGCACGATACTAACGTTCAGTTTCAAGTGGGAATACAAAGTGACAAACCTTAGCCAAATCGATTTCCAATTTTGCATCCAAAACCTGCATCTTCAGCATTCCAATTTCGCTGTTCAAATCCTGGATATCATGCGTCTGCTGGGACGATTTTCCTGTACGGTTCAGATCATGCAGTAAACAACCTTGATACCACCTCATACATGTAACATATTTTAATAAACCAAAAGAAACATATCACATGAAACCAGCTAAGAGTAGAGGCAAACTTCATACCTCTGATAGCAGCAATTTCGGTTTGTGATGTTTCCAAGAGCGACACTAATTTGTGCTTTTCCATCGTCACCTGACTGATCTGTCTCTCTTTAGCCGCCTACAACAATAACCATACATCAATGTCCCCTGCATTCAGTAAATATTAGACAAAGCTTACCAACGCATCTTTCAGCTGAATATTCTGCTGCATCTGTTCTTGTTGCTGCTGGTTGAGCTTCTGGCTGGAGTGTTCTGGAAGCGAAACCATCAACCCATTTCATTTCAGACAGGAAGTTATTAGACAAAAACCACAAAATGAAGATTTTCTTAGGGCGTAAGAAATCACAACCCGGAAGTTCATGTTACTCGATAAACGAACGAGATGGAATACGCACTATAATCTACGACTTCACACTCACGTTCATTTTCCAGCTGTCGGCGCAGCTCCCGGACGGTGGCATTAGCCTCCTGGACCTGCTTTTCGAACTCACTACGGATACGGTCCACGGCACTGCGCTTTTCCACTGCAAAGAAAGGTTAATGCAACCGACAAATATCACAAATCAATCAAAAACGCAACCGTTGAAAATGGTGAAACCTCACAGTTCTCCATTACGGAGACTCGGTACGAAATTAAGTTATTAACTATTCTCAAAATTAGAGATTTAAACCTAATTTAAGAAATTTGCAGCCCTGTCTGAAATTCAATGAAATAGTTTAATAATGTAATTATCATAAATTATGTAAGCCTTGCATTCGCTGTGAATCTGTGAGGAACCCGTGCGTCAGTCAATACTGGTTCATTTCGTCTCCGCCATTGTAAACGCGCCTTTTGCGGATCACTGGCCAAAAATTATCGAACTAATTAAAGAGAGTGTGTGTGTTGAAATTAAATGACGACTGAACGTACCCTGAAGCTGGTCAACCTGTCTGCGGAGGATCTCTCGTTCCTCGATGAGCTGGTCTTCCATGCTCGAGACGGGTTCTGGTTCTTCAGCCATCGTTGATCAGGCACAGAAATTCATGAGCATACCTCCCTTTCGCCGGCGCTCGAAATTCACTTATGGCGAAAAAAGCATAACATACAGCTATCAAAAAATCGTTTTGGATATTCAGAAATACATGTACAAATTCTAGATAATCTGATTTAACCAAAGTAATGAAAAATTAAAAAACTCGAGTTTTTCCATCTTATGAGCCGAAAACGCACATGCATGTGCAGATATGCAGGTGGTACAAGGGGTGCGCATGTAGTGCAATGTGCATTTTTTCTATGTAACAAGTTCTAACATGTTCCGAAAGTGGAAATATACGGTTTTTTTTTGTTTGTCAGCTGCTTGGCTCGGGATTTCCAGCTGTGTGTGGCATTTTTCTAGCCTTTAAATTTAGTTTAGGATTTTGTCATTTTCATTTTCAGATTTTGATATCATTCTTTTGTTATCCTTTTGTTTAAAAAAATCTTGAAGTTTGAAATCCTGTCAAAGTGGTTGAGATCAACTGATTTAGCCTTTGGGACGGAACATCTGCCAGTTAAAATATAATTTTTACGTCAAGTTTGTTACTACCTGCGAACCCAACTATTCTTTTGCGTTTTGTCATCGTCGTTTGACTCCTGATAGTCTGGAACGGTGACCGGAAGAGTGTTGATCTGTGTTGAGTACGGGCCGAAGCAATCATGGGTGATTCTGATTTTTACCCCTGCGACGATCCGGACCATGGCAAACTCCGGAATCCCAACGATCCTTTGGATATTGATCCCATTATCGCACTTGTTGATATGGATTGCTTTTACGTTCAGGTCGAACTACGCTTACAGCCAGAATTCCGTGGCAAACCTGCAGGAGTCACGCAGTATCTCACTCGATACAAAGGCGGAGGGTTTGTTCCATTCTTGAGAGTTTTTTCTTCTTCCAGTTTTCGAAGTTTCTTATTTTTCCCATATAGATAGATGGTGTTTGCACTCGTTGTGTCGTATTCGCCATTGCGGTCAAATGTATTTGCAAAAAATGATTGCAGATTAATAGCGGTTAACTACGAAGCCCGTGCGCATGGCGTGAAGCGAGGATTTCGAGCTGACGAGGCCAAGGAGAAATGCCCGGATTTTAAAGCATTTGTCGTGCCTGAACTGCATGGGAAGGCCGATTTAAGCAGGTATACCGTATCGACATCACTTATGCTTGCTTGAATTTGCTGTTTTTCTAGCTAAGGATGGTATGTCACAGAATATTTGTTTTATGAGAATCAGACTTTAGAAATTGGTTGTCAGTAATAGCGGAGATTAAAGTGTAAATAGTTCTCTGTTTAATAGTGTTTATTGTTGAACAGTTTGGTAAGTTTTAAACTGACAGGTAAAGGGAATTCTTTTCCCCGTTCAGAGAAAATTTATCCCAATAATAATAACGCTTAAGAACATTCTTGTAAATCCTGCCGAAAGTGAATTTCCACAGAAATTTTATTTATATGTAATTTGACTAATTTTCCGCATTCATTTTTTAAGATATCGAGAAGCCGGAGCAGAAGTGATCAAAGTGATGCAGAAGTATTTCACCGCCGTGGAACGGGCTAGTATCGACGAAGCCTACATTGACCTGACGAAGGAGGTGAAATCCCTACTTCCAAAATATTTATCCGGAGAATTATCCCTGACTCCCGACGAGCTGGGTGCGACATGTCCGGCTGAATGGAGTACGTTAGAGGCATGGCTTGATTTTATTGCGCTGCATCGAGAGGAAGCTATCCCGTGCCCCGGTTCTAATATATACCGCAACAATTTGGCGTTGGCAATTGGAGCAAAATTAATGAACGTATGTTGAAAACCGACTTTTCCCTATTTCCGTTTTCTGTGCTTTTGTGGTAATTCATATAACTAATATACAGAAAAATTTAGCAAAGTACAGATAAAGCACAGGGCAAGCTTGTAGTTCTGATTTTGTGCATTTCGCGTATTTGTTTCCGCATCGTATTCTATCAGTTTGCGGTGTAATTACACGCTGTATACTGTCTTTTTCTGATTCCTACATGTGTAGTAGCGCGTTTTTTCCTGGTTGCAGGAGTTAAGAGGTAGAATTTTGGACGCTACCCAGTTCCATTGTTCGGCGGGAATATCTTACAGTAAAACCTTGGCCAAACTGTGTTGTGGACTAAACAAACCAAAGAAGCAGACTGTTCTGTCCCGTGATCGTGTTGCGCAGTTATTTGAGAAAACCGAGATTCAAGACGTACGCTTCTTGGGTGGAAAGCTTGGGGAGCAAATTGTGCAGTACTTGAATATAAAGTACATGTCAGAATTATGTAAAACGTCCAGAACGACACTTTTCCGTTTCTTCACACCCAAAACTGCCGCCTGGCTCGCTGACTTGGTTTCGGGATGGGATAATGAACCAGTGGAGCCGAGAGATTTGGCCAAGTCGATTGGTTGCAGTAAGAATTTCCTGGGAAAGGCGGCGCTAAAGACCCGGGAAGAAGTGCGGAAATGGATAACACACTTCTGCGAAGAACTCTCGGTAAGTTTCTAGTAAAACGAAAATCATGCTGCGCACTCCAGTAATCAATAAAGAGATAAACTAACTGAATTTTTGGATCCATCGCAAACAGAATAATTAGATTGCTTTAGCATGGTTAAAAATTTGCAATAGGGTTCGTTCAGCACATTGATTTCCGTGACTTTGGTGAAATCCATTGTAATTTTTTATACATTCATTGTATGGATTTTAAGATAAAGTTCATTAATGAACGAGTTTGGTTGCATAGGTCCGACTCAAAAAGGACCAAGAAGAAAATCATCGCACGGCTGGCTTACTGACTTCGCACATGACGTTCATGGAGCGAGACGAGCGGAAAAGTTTATCTCGCTGTTGTCCGTGCACTTCCTACGAAGTCACACACCTTGCCAAGGACGCGTTCGTTACCATTGACAAGTGTATGTCTGCCCTTGGATACTCTGATGGTCGGTATACCCATCCCTTGGTCAGTGTGGGAATCGTTGCCTCCAAGATGAAAGACGGGAAGGAAGCAGCCATGCCGCGGATCGATTCGTTCTTCGAGGCCAAGAAATTAGAACCCACTTCGTCCGGATCGGATGTTAAGTTGCCGGTTACGCCTGATATGTTTGACGATGCCGGAACGGAAGATATGGGAAATCGTTCTTTTTCGGACGCTGGAAACGCATCTCCTATCGGAATTGAGCCAAGCGATAATGAAGGCTTAATGGATATTATGGAGGAAGAAATGGATAAGTCAATTGTTTTGGTACCAAGTCCGGGTAGAACGAACGAAGCGGAAGAAGAGGAGCCAGAGACATTCGCCAGAGAAGTATCACCCGGAAAGAAGCCATCTACATCTAGGATATCAGCAGAAGATTCTGCAGGAGAAAACTCAGGTACAGTGGAAGAGCACCAAGTCGATACCCGGTGCAACTGTTTAACCGCAAGCGTAAATTAAATACGGGAAAAAATAGTCCATTGTAATATTGGCAAGTGTTAAAACTTTGTTTTACGTTTCTGCAACGAATTCTAGGTTTTTGTATTTACGTTATCGGATATACTTGTATTTGCACAACTTGACAATTGACATTCGGATTTTAGTCATTCCATTTGCTAAGAATTAAGAGCAGTTATCAGGTTTATCCGGTATTAAGTAAAGTGAACACAGACCTGACGGTACACGTATAATACCACTATCTCTGTCTTTTTTAGAATCCCAGAGCTACAATGTCTTCACTTGTGAAAAATGCAAGCTTCATGTTTGGTGCCCGCAAGTGGAAGCCGAACACAGTGATTACCATATGGCTTTGGAACTGAGCCAAGAGATTAATAAACAAGACCCAAACATTCCCAAAAGGAAGCTGAAGCTTGAAGATGTTCCGGTTAGGAAGAAACCGATTCAAAAGAAGTCTTCGGGTGCCGCGTTAACATTGGATCATTTTTTCAAAAAAGATTGATAGTTCACAGTCAATCGGTGGTCCGCAGTGACCTCGCACTTACATTGTTAGCGAAACGGTTCTGGTGTTTTTCGTTTTCGGTGATATTGTTTGCGCTTAAAATACATTCTTTTTTACGATTTTTATTTTGTAGTTGGGCGGTACGGAGTACGTACATATGTACGCAATCGTGCTAGTGATACAGAGTACTTCTATTTCCGTTTATCTTAAAATCTAGAGGATGTTTCGTATTCTGTCAGTGAGCATTTTTATATACTGCACATTTCACATTAATATTATAGATGGATCTTGGATGAAGTAAAGAAGTTCTATATTCAGCAGTTACCGTCCCGATACCACCATTTATTAAAAAGTCCTTGGATAGTGCCGTCATTTTTCAACTCCTTTATCAGGGACGACAGTCGTTCTGTCCATGGCGAGTTATTTTGCAGGGCGATGCCGTAACCTAGAGAGAATGTTAAGCGTACTTATTGTTCGTGTCTTATTGTTAGAGCTGCTTTCTTGAGTAAGCCGCCGTAATACAAAACTGCATTATGACGTATATATAATATAAACATAATTTTAGAATTACGAAGTTGACTTATGACATCAGTTTTGGGCTAACCTCGGAGCTCGATCTCGCCAACGGATGTGATATCGCAGGGCGACCGAGCGGTAACCTGTAGCCATAATGTGTGATAATGAAATACTGTAAAACAAGTTCAGTAATAATAATATGTACTGTATGTAATAATAATATGTACTAGTGTATATCTGCTCATGTTGATATAATAATATGTACAATAATATGTATGTATGTGTATGTATGTTGTTGTCACACTCACATAGTCTGCCATACTTTTTTCCATAATGAAAGCATAACTTCCGTTCGAGTTACGCACACGTTCTATTCCTTCCTCGTAGTCCCATGCGATGTTTTCTGGGTGTGCACTCAAATGTTCCCACATGGTTTTGTACGGCTCAAGGGTGCTGTTTCGGAAGAAC